>JABSTQ010010496.1:0-277385 GCA_013358835.2 Ixodes persulcatus
GCCTTATGACTGCAAGCTCTGACCGATCATGTTCTGTGGACTGCGCAGGCCCATTGCAGGGAGTCACTCCGAGAGCCTCACCAGACCTTCCTGCCCGTGGTCGTTCTAATTTTTTTTTTGTAGGTATGCATCCTTTCTGTCTTTCCCTTAATGCTACTCGGGCGCTTTCTTTTCATTGTCGCCGATTGCCTCAACATCGGTTAAGCACACGAATAGACGCTCTAAATCTGTATCCCACATATTTGTGTCAAGATAACTTTTCTTTGCTAAAGTGTCAGATTTTTTAAATGAAAGTTGGTCTTCCTTGTTTTTATTTACAAATTTATTTAAGTCTCCGCGGGCAACACTAAAACATTATGCCAGTGTCAAGGACAAGTTCACTGCTCAAACTTGTTCTCAACTGATTGAAAGAAATTTGTTTGTGAAAAATGGATGCCGTGAAACCTCCTTTCAGCACTTGCTCTGCAGCACGAAAAAAAACGATACATAGGGTATACCCCGTTTTTCTAGAATGCTTGCTCATTCTGCAGGTCTACCTGCCATAGATGTGCTACTGGAGAGCAGGCAAATTCAATTGTTGATTTTGCCATTGCTTTTTTTAGCAGTTGTCTTAATAGTTCTTGTAAATTCAGAGATTTTCCTAAAATGCAAGGCGGGAAGAATATTTAGTTTGAGTACCCTTTAGTCAGTATAATAGATACTGTGTGCTGCTGTTAGTGCTAAGTCGAGATCGGTGCTTTTTTTTGGCATTTTGCTCAGAGTAGTACCCATTTTTATCGGTTAGCCTCTTGGTGCGCCAACTAAAATCTTTCTATCCAGACGCCTGCCCTTTGCTGGTACACTCTACCCTCATTCTCAGTTAGTGTATGAACTAGTATCCCCAGTCGACACTAGTTGAACATGAGGGTAGAAAAATCTTTCCATTCCAACAGAGCCATATATGGGCTGAGTTTGGCCAGTCTATGATCACGCCGCCGTAACGTCCCCCTCCCGGGTGAGCCAATCAGCCCGCGGCGCAGACCGAGAGGCATGAGCGCACGCGCGTGAACTCTTGGCTGTTGCCAGCTAAGGGGGGAGGGCAGCCATTTTCATTCATTCGCCTGGCGCTATGCATGGGATCGGCATACAAATTTTGGTCCTCCACTTTTATTTGTCAGGCTCTCGCAACAAAAGGATATAATGGTATTCCTCGTTGGCTTTAAAAGGTAACGAATTGGTTCTTCCACGTTCGACCGGAAACCTTGAGTCAGGCGAAAAAGAAATAAGCCCGTAGCAGACAACGCGTAGCCTCAACAGTGCTCCGCGCCGACAGCGTTGCGTCAAAATAGCGGTCGTCGCTTCGCTGCCTTCTTTCTCTCTCGCTCCTTCGGCGCTCTCCTCCGTTTCCGCCTCTCGAGCGCCTTCGTCGCCACACCGACTGGCAAAACTTTCCCAGTATACGGCTGTGCATTGACGTAGTAGCATTTTTTTGTAGTTTTTACAATTGAATGTGAATATTCGACAGAAATCTTTCAGGTTGGGGTGGAAGAGGGTTAAACGAATGCGTTTAATCATTTGCCTTAATTAGGTACCCATCATTTGAAGGCCTGCATGGCCTTGTCCTCGGGGAGACTATGGCTGTGGTAGAAAAGGAGCAGTTTTTTTTGTAAGTACAAGTACAAAGTATAGAAATAAAAGGATCTATGTGCTGATCATAAAAGAATATGCCATTCATTGTAATGTATCTCTGCCAAGTACTTGATTGTGATTTGTTTATATTTTCAGCTACCTGGGTGCCTCAAGGTCTGGAGATCCTAGTGGCCACAAGCTCGGACTCAATCTTCTTCTGTCGTCTGGCCAGGACCCGGGGGGAGGTAATCCCAGCCACAAGAGCATCGCAGTATCTCCCTGCCTGTGACTTGATTAGCGTCACAACAGGGGAGTCTTCGTGCCACCAGGTGTTAGGTATGCCACTCGAAATAAGCATTCTTTTTACCTGTTCCTTGAGTGAAACAGCAAAAGCACTACTAAGCCTAAAATGCAAAAGACATATTCAAATCTTGGGTTGGATGGAGTTCCAATTACAAAAAGGAGTCTGCTGACATGATTAACATATGAACCTAAAGCCCGCTGATGTAAGTTCAACGGTGTCACAAAAATAACTTCCCGCAAATGGCTTCGCTCGTGCTATACCCAAACAATTATTTTAAATAATCACTGTGTTACGTTGGTGTCATCAATCTTACGTACCTATCGTGCTCAGCGGTTGGGAGATGTGAAATATAAAAAAAAAACAGGAGCTTGCACATTGTCAGCTTTGCAAATATTTATATAGTGAACAGAGCATAGCACGTTCAACTTAAGAAAACAATTCAGTGCAGGTCTATATTGAAGGTTCACATATGTGTAATTGCTCTTCATAATGAAGTGAACTTTGCTAAAGTTGTGGCCCACTACAGGCTTTCTTTTAGTGTTAAAAAGTTTTATGATGTTTTAAACAGCTCGCACCAAATGTTTTCTTGAAATACAAAGGTTCATGGAAATTATTATGTGGATGTTTGCAGAGAGTCATGGTGAGACCAATCTTTAATGTCAAGTGTTCCACTTATTCAGATGTGGTTGAGCAATTAAATATTGTAGGTCGCAATTTAAAATTTTATGTGGCCCAGTGGGCACAATCATCCGTAATGACTAGCTCTACCTACGGGAACTTTATATGTTTACTACAGCAGGATGGTTTCGCAAAACAAACTATTTTATTGAAGTCTTGCACTAAGCTTGTCTCTAGAAACTTTTTATATTCTTTACGATGCTGAGATAAGATTCTGGAAATAGTTTTTCTAGAACTACGGTAGATATTTCCAGTTCATCAGCTTTCTCGCAAAGCATTCGAGCGACCCAAACCCTGTAATGTACGAAGGGAACTCTCCGAATGACGCGGCTGACAGTTTGAAACAGTCGGCACTGTAACAGTAACAATGGCATGTCACCTGCTTATGTAACGCTCATTGTCGCAGATCAAACTGCTTTTTCCGTCTACACTCATTTTCGCTAGACTCATTCACGGAACTCCCTCTCGAGGCTGTAGCGCTTGGTTCTCCGAAGTAATTTGCATGAATATATATGCACAGGTTTCTTTGAGTGTACGTCTAACACATATTCTTCATATGGAATGTGCTAACTGTATTTATGACCATATCCATAATTGTATCCACATTCTACCAAATATTTTATTTTGACATTTGAGTTTTTCGGACAGTACTTTTCTACACATCTGTGCTTGTTGAGCCGTACTCAAGCGGATACACTTTGTCTTTCACTATTACATCAATATATAGAAGTGTTGATGTCGAGTGAGAATTCAAGCTACTGAATCTGTCGTGTGAGTTAAGAACACAGAGAGAGCTCTATAGACAAAATTTTGTTAAAGAGGGCTGTATGGGTATCAGAATAGCACATGCCATGCTAAAAAAATGCAAACTCTTTTAGGTATGCAAGGATGACGGTGCTGCACCATTTCTGATATGTCACAAAATATCAGTGACATATATTGTTTCTCATGAATATTTAAACTGTCAAATTCAAAGCCTAAGCTTTATTCAAGAACGTTCCTCACTACAAATGTATTTAGAGACTTTTTGGCAAATATTCATTTTCATGTGCATTACGGTTTACTAGGACTAGTCTGCACTGATTTATTGCATTCATGCTGAAACTGGGAGGGGTTCTCTGGGTATGAATAAAGAGATAAACATTTCTTGAAATCAAACTATTTGAGAACGGACAAACGAAATGATATTAAAGCGGTATCTTAGATTCTCCTTTCTTTGTCTTATCTCTAATTATCACTTTATTTCATGTGAGGCATTCAGTTTTTTTAGGGCGCAGGTCTTAGGTGCCCGTTTCACGGCGTCGCCATCGGCATAACTGCCCCGCTAAACTTGGCAGGAAATTGAATTAATGTAGAGATCATTTGACATCAATTTTTCAGCTAAATCTATTGGAGAAACTGTGTTTGTTTCTGGCTAACGTGACACAAAGTCATGTGACGTCATTTTCCCAGCTACATTTAGTGGGAAAACTGAATTGGTATTGAGGTCACGTGACATCAATTTCCTGCTAAATTTAGTGAGATAATTTTCCTGCTAAATATAGGGAAAATTCCCGCTAAATAGGAGGGAGCAGACGAGGAGGAGAGGAGGGGAAGGAGTGGCATACCCTCCCATCCTCCTCCTCAAGATCTTCGCTCTAATTTCGCATTTCAAATAATTGTAAACTTCTTTTATTTTTAATCTCATGTTTATTCAATTTTTATATGGCAGGTGCACCCGCAGCACAAATCTGGGTTGTGCTGATCCTCTACGCACAAGCTAGGAACTCCTGAGTGGCAAGAGTGGGAGGTTGGCCTGACAGCTCAAGGGACACCTTTGTTCAGTATTGAATTTTCAGTATTGAATTTATAATTATCATCTTTTGAGCAAAGTTCAGCTTTGCTGCATGCAATTCTTCTAGAAATAAATACTTGCTACTGAATTTACCACGTCACTACATTTCGCCACTGCTATTATTGCTCCTCGAGAACCTCGGACAAGAGCTTATTTGTGTGCAAACATCATGCTTGTTTCAAACCAATGCTGATGTAGAGACTCGCTGACATCCAGCATTCCAATGCAACGCTGGATGTGTGCGAGTCTCTCCCGAAGGATGCATGCGGGGAAGGAACCATACAGTGGTATCGTATTAGGGGACATGCTATAGGGTGTCCTTTGTATTGTAATTGTAATTGTAATGATGAGTCGGCTTATTAAAGGGAAGTGCAAGACTTTTTTCAGAAAACTAGATGGAGGTTGATTCTAGTGTAGTTTTATCCCGTGAATCTGAATATCACGTTCGTTTTCTCCAAAGATATAACAAAACGTGAGAAAACACAAAAACAACCGACCAGTAGTGGCGTCGCAAGGGTATTTTTCAGCTGCCAAGCATGTGTAGCTTGAGGGCCGCACATCCAATTGAAAGCTTTCTAGGTGTACTCTCCCGTACTGGCACCAGTCGTCAAGTCTTTTTTTCCCCTTTTTAAAAATAGTGTGTGCATGCATAGCTTTGAGTAGCACTGAAGATGCATGAGCAGAGATTTCGAAAGCTCCTTTTGTGATGTCGCTCTCCGGGAAAGAGTGCCTCCAGTGATACTTTAAAAATTATTCTATGCAGCCTCGTTTCACCAAATTACCAAATAATTTTGATAATTGAGATTCTGGAGGTCAAATGAAGAAGATTTAAATGTGTTTCCTCAATTGCAAAACCACTCTAGCTTCCCTTTAAGTATATTATGTTCGTTAAATGTTTAATTAGTGAAAATAGGCCCATAATTCCAATTAGAAAGTTGCTAAGCATCATCGAAAAACAACAAATCAACCCTTTTCATGAATACATAAGACGGGAGCAGCATTTTACGGCATTCTAAAAAAAGGCTTAATTTGGACGCATTTAAAGATTTTGGTTTTTTATCAGAGCGCATCTTTGCACCTGCGATACTGCTGACCAGTGGCTGCAATGCGAAGCCACCTCCTCGCCTACCTCGTAGAATGGAGGGAAGCAGGTCGCACGTGTGTTGCGCGACTAAACCTCTGGGGAACAGGACCGTAGGTGCAGAGATGCACTCTGATAAGAAACCGAAACCTAGAAACGGATCCAAATAAAGCGTTTTTACAGAATGCGTAAAATGGTACCCCTGAATTATATCCTTCTAAAAAGAGTTTATTTAGTCGTTTTCAATGACGCGGCAAATTTCTAATTGAAACCATATGTTCATTTTCACTAATTAAAAAGTAACTAAAAATTTTATTTAATTATCCAACTAATTGTTACGATTAGGCCCCTATACTACGTACCCCTGGACGTATCACTCACCTGCACAAACCGCATTAATGTAGCTTTCACAACCTTTCTAAACAAATATGTAAAGCTTAAAAAATCGCCCTGTATAACAGTGAAAAGGCGATACCATCATGGTGGAGCCATATGGCTCCACCATGCTGGTATTGCTTTTTGGCTGGTATAGGATGTGCCAAATTACGTTATGCTTGTATGGTTCCATCCGCCTACATGGTTTCAACAAGATCCACTACGCTGGTATAGGATGTCCCATATTACGACACGCTTGTATGGTTCCGCCTACCTGTATCGTTCCGCTTTAATCCACTATACTGGGGCCGCTTTTTCGTTGGTATAGGATGTCCCATATTACGGTTACGCTTGTATGAGGCTTTTTCCATCATCTTTCCATCTTGAAGATTTTCCAATAGGGAATTCCATACCGTATAACTAATTCTCCTAAAGATCTGAAAATAGTTCTCCGCAAGTTTACAGAACATGAACTTTTTAGCTTGTAAAGATACGCCGATACCACACGCATTCTCTTAATAATATATTCGATTTGCTGGTTCCAAAGGATATGTTGATCAAATATTAACCCCAAATATTTAACAGAGAAGTCATAAGGTAACGGTCTACACGTGCAAATGTGCTGAGCATGATCATGGAGGTGAAGATATATGTTTGGTACTAGAGTAATTTGTTTATGGGGATTACGAAAACAGACTAATTTAGTTTTATTGACGTTCATAGAAATGAGACTACTTGAGAACCAGTTAACTAATAAATCTATATATTTTTGTAGCAGCGGAACTGCCTGGTTATAGTTGTCATGCGGTAGTAATAAAACAGTATCATCCGCGTACTGAAACAGTCTAGATCGTAGTTGTAATAACCCTAGATCATTAACATATATATTAAACAATAACGGACCTAGTGTACTACCCTGAGGCACGCCGCAATCGACTCTAAGTTTTGTACTAGTGCTGCTTCCAATTTTAATCATCTGACACCTGTTTGTAAAGTAGTCAGGGAAGAATTTCTGAAACGGGCCCCTGAAACCATGCTTATTGAGTTTTGATAGGAGGAGTGAGTGATCAATTGTAACAAATGCCTTGGACAAGTCCAAAAACAAGGCAAGGGCTACTTTATTATTTTCAAGCGTTTCATTAGGAGAGTCCGAGAAAACTTTAAGTAATTAAATAGTGTTCCTTTGTTGCCTAAAACCGTACTGCCCGTCGTTCAATAACGAAAATCTCTCACAGAAGCCATTCATACATATTTGTACCCATTTTTCGAGAATGTGAGCAATTGTTGGTAAATATTCATATTGGTCTATAGTTTCCTAATTCTTTCTTACTACCCTTTTTGTATAACGGTCTCACTATTCACAATTTTAGTCCATCCGGTATTTTTCCTGTTGTCAGGCATCCGTTAACTATAGAGAGGAGGACCAGTTTTAGACTTGAAAAATTGTAGCGCAAATCCCTAATACGAATTTGGTCTATTCCAGGCACTTTCGTTATTGGCATTGAATTAAAAATGTTCATCAGATCGTACTCATTTATTTCTGGTAGATGTGCTGAATTTACACAGTCATTTTGGTCAGCCGGTTCATCATTGACATGCACCGCTATCTTTTGCCTTAGGGCTTGTACGGTACTAATGAAACTGTTGTTGAAAGATTCGGCTAGTTCCGTGTAGTTATCTAATGCTGGAAAATTCTTCCTAATTGTATCGTCAGTGTTAGTTTTCCTTTTCCTGCCCATCAACTCATTCACGAGGTCCCATGTTTTCCTTGGGTTTTTTGCAGAACTAAATTTGCTAGTATAATGATTTCTTTTGGCTAATCTAATTTTAGCAGTTAACTTGTTTCTTAACACGCGATATTCGGTTTTTTAAAGTGGTATTACCCGGATTTTGTTTACATCTATGCCATAACCAGTCTTTCAAGTGGGATAGTTCTGAAATCTCTTCATTAATCCAGACATTTTTTTGTTTTCTTTGCTTCACCCATACAAAAATGGTCTATGGTTGGCTATAGAAAATCCTTTGTATAGCCGGCTATAGAAAATTGGCCCAATTAGCTATAGCCGCTTCTATGGCTGTCTAAAGCTTTTCCTATGGTCTCCCCTATGGTAGGCTATAGCTGTTTCAATCGAAATATCGCCATCGAATTTTGTATGGTTTAATCTATGGGTCTCTTTAGAAAGGATGCAATAGCCGCCTATGGCTTTTCTTTTGGTTCCTTTGGCCGTCTATAGCGTCTTGTAAGGTCTGCTATAGAGATCTCTATGGCTTACTATATGGATCTTTTTAGACACCGTGCTATAGCTGCCTATGGCTTTTCCTACGGTTTCTTTAGCCAACTATTGCTTTTTGTATAGTCCGCTATAGCTCATTCTATAGTTTGTCCTATGGTTCTCTATAGCCATCGTGCTACAGCTGCCTATGGTATTTCCCAAGGTTCCTTTAGCCACCTATAGCTACTTGTATGGTGTGTTATAGAGATCTCTATGGCTTACTCTATGGATCTTTTTAGACACCGTGCTATAGCTGCCTATGGCTTTTCTTATGGTTTCTTTAACCGCCTATTGCTCTTTGTATAGTCCGCTATAGCTCATTCTATAGCTCGTCCTATGGTTCTCTATACCCATCGGGCTACAGCTGCCTACGGCATTTCCTATGGTTCTTTTAGCCACCTATAGCTTCTTGTATGGTCTGCTATAGAGATCTCTATGGCTCACTCTATGGATCTTTTTAGACACCGTGCTATAGCTGCCTATGGCTTTTCCTATGGTTTCTTTAGCTGCCTATTGCTCTTTGTATGGTCCGCTATAGCTCATTCTATAGTTCGTTCTATGGTTCTCTATACTAATCGTGCTACAGCTGCCTATGGCATTTCCTATGGTTCCTTTAGCCGCCTATAGCTTCTTGTATGGTTTGCTATAGAGAACTCTATGGCTTACTCAATGAATCTTTTTAGACACCGTGCTATAGCAGCCTATGGCTTTTCCTATGGTTTCTTTAGCCGCCTATTGCTCTTTGTATGGTCCGCTATAGCTCATTCTATAGTTCGTCCTATGGTTCTCTATACCCATCCTGCTACAGGCACCTATGGCATTTCCTATGGCTCCTTTAGCCGCCTGTAGCTTCTTGTATGGTCTGCTACCGAGATCTCTATGGCTCACTCTATGGATCTTTTTAGACACCGTGCTATAGCAGCCTATGGCTTTTTCTATGGTTTCTTTAGCCGCCTATTGCTCTTTGTATGGTCCGCTATAGCTCATTCTATAGTTCGTCCTATGGTTCTTTATACCCATCCTGCTACAGGCGCCTATGGCATTTCCTATGGCTCCTTTAGCCGCCCGTAGATCTTGTATGGTCTGCTACAGAGATCTCTATGGCTCACTCTATGGATCTTTTTAGACACCGTGCTGTAGCAGCCTATAGCTTTTTCTATGGTTTCTTTAGCGCCTATTGCTCTCTGTATGGTTTGCTATAGCTTCTTCTAGAGCTCGTCTTATGGGTCTCTTTACCATCGTGCTATAGCTGCCTGTTTTTCTTTTTACCGTAATCGCATGAAATGTGAAACAAATTATTTGTTGTCACTGTACATCTTTAAACAAAAAACCTTGTAAGACCTGTCGAACTTCATAACCCCATTTAAAACAGAGAGCTAACATTTCAACAAAAAAAACAACAACAAAAAGCAAATGCATTCACCCAGGTGTTTGCAAAAGCACAGGTAAACAGACACAAGGAATTGCTTTCAAATCTCCTAGAAGTTTATTACACACAGCCCATCCTGTAGACAAGCACAAACAAAGCAATCTGCAATATGTAAAGAGGTATTACTAAGCTGTTATACAACTGAGAATATTGCAAAGCAAACAAGAACCGAGGGCAATTCCTGGGTGGTGTCTATTCTCCCGGCAGCCGGCCGAATCCCCCCCCCCCCGAAATTCTACTGCCAGTCGCCGCTCATTGTCGCTGCCATCAGTTCATCGAACGACGTTTCATCGACAGATCGTTTCATCAACACGTGATGTTTATAAACAACTCAAAATGTCTTTTTTTTTGGTAATAAGTTGCTGCAGACACGCCAAGAAGTGGCGTGAACGGGTGGGCTCAATCAGTGAGCACGCGCCTCAGGAAAACAGGCGCGACAAAATGTCCCTGCAGCGTGCAATTCGCGTAACGAGTGTCGACTAAACGTGTGTCCAGGAAACGGGTATAGACGAAAAGGTGTCCATGAAACGTGGTTTCACAAAACGCAGAGAGAATAAGAAGGTCAGTATTCTAACTTCAATTTTCACATGATTTCAGACAGCTAAAGGTAGGCGACTGCGGTAGAATTTCGGGGAAATTATTCTCCCAGCTGTCAGAAGATAGGCACTGCCAGGAGATAGACACTACAGAACGGTCAATTGTCGGCGAGTAGGTTGCAGCCCACTTACGTTAAAAATACCGAACTTGAAAGATGTAATCCGAGATTGTCGACACGGGCACAGCAGAAAAACCACTCAAACACAAAACCGAGAAGAAAGGGGTCCGTGAAGATTCACCACAATGTAGCACAAGCTGTCATTTGCCGAACCGAACACTGAACGTATCACAGGAATGTCTTGGGCTTCTTTGAAGAAATCGCTTGTTGCCGACATATGGGTAGAACTTTTCGACCGAGATACCCTTTACCATAGAAGCGAAATTCACCGCAGCCCCGGGGGCCGCACGACACGCGAACCTAGGTCCGCCAGCAGGCATTCCGGGATTGGCAACGGCTAATGCGTCATCCGTCAAACCACGTGATCACGCTCCTTCCGTTACACGCGCAAAGAGAGCAGAGTTAAGCGATGAAAAGTCTATCTTTTATTGGTCCGCCGAGTGCGCACCTTCTAAAATGCTTTCAGCTTAGGGAGAGAGAGAAAACAGAGGAGTTGAAAAGCAGAGCTCCTTCAAGGCCAGAATGGGGGTGCGACCACAAAGACTAATCTTCAGGGGCATACCAACAATGAACACAACGAGAGAATGTGTCACTTATATCCTGTTGACAGTTCGACCCAAGGTTGATAGTGCAGTGAATGCTACGTGTGGCCTTGGGCTTAAGGCAGGTGCCGTGTTCAGCATTATTACCAGCTCCGAGACTGTTGTCACGTGACCCTAACCGGAGACTCGATTGGCCTCAACCACGCAAAGCGTCTACTCTGCTGTCACTACCGAATGAACAGGACAGCTCCATGAAGGCCAGCTTTTGGACTTCCAAAGCTGCACTTCCCAGAAGTGACCCGAAACGGGACCGGTTTGAAGAAACCATATTTTACGCCGTGTAACCCACATTATAATTTAAATGAAGAATTAATGGCGAATGCTTTTTTTGCGCAAGATGTCCACAAATAAATAAATAAATATATATATATATTTTTTTTTCACTGTCTTGATTGCATTTTTGAACTTCAATTTTGGAAATCTTTGCATCGTTGTGGCATTTCTTATTGCATGGTTTAAAAAAAATTTGCCGTAATACGTTCTTCATCCGTGAGTTCAGTCTATCAATTACAATCTCTGCGCACCACGATGACAAATGGTGGGGCTGTGTGCTCCAAGAAGCTCCAACGACTTTAATGTCTCATAATTTAAAGAAAAAGAAGAAAAATTAGCCACAGCGCTTGTGATTTGGGGAATTCGCAGAACAGAGAGATAATAGGACGCACCTAAGGTAGCGCGTGCCTAACGATATTAATTTTGTTTTCAGCTGTTAACTTGTGTTTTTTTTTGTATATTTCGCCGTTCTCGACACGGGCGTCGACGGTCATTGCACCGCTGCTTACGCCCCTACCGGGGTGAGTTTTTCTGTTTTCACGACACTCTATCGCGCTATAGACGCGTCTATTTAACGCTCATGAAGTCTCGAGAGAACTGTGTCAATTGTTTAGACAGAGCAACGACGCAGCAATCGCGAAGCGAGAGACGACTGCGCCTCGATCGGGCTGTCCGCGTTCGCTCTGATAAAATGTGAGCGTCGGACTCTCGAGCAGCGTTAGCTTGCTGATTATGCAGGACGCTGCTTTGTCGTTGAGAATCTTTGCCCTGCGAACGCCGGCGAAAACGTTCCAGTGCTCGGCGTACCCTAGGCAGCAGCGCCTGTCAGCGACCGCCCGCGCAGCATGGCAATCTTTCTGGAGCCTATTGGCAATCAGCGAGCGCCGACGATTTATCGTCGCGACTTGAATGGGAGCATTTTATGCACCCCCGCGAACATGAACTCCCGCGAACATGATCCCCGCGACGACGAACCGCCGGCGCTCGCAGACGGAAGGTTCCGATGCTGTGCGAATGGTTGTTGGGATGACGCTGCGTAGGGTACGCCGGGAGCTGCAACGGCTTCGCAGCCATTCGAAGGGCAAAGGATTGGCGACGACAAAGTAGCGTCTTGCATCTTCAGTAAGCTAACGCTGCTCGAGAGTCCCAAGCTTACATTTCCACAGAGCGAGCGCGGCCAGCCAGATCGAGGCGCAGTCGGCTGTCGCGTCGCGATTGCACCGTCGTTGCTCTACCTACACAGTACTGATGACATGTCCACCGGCATTCGAAACAGCCCTCTCGAGACTTTATTCGAGTCCAATAGACGACTTTATAGCGCGATAGACCGTCGTGACAAGAGTAGAGCTCACCTCTGTAGTGGCGTAAGCAGCGGCTTTATGTTCGTTGACGCCGAGTCGAGAACGACGAAATATACACAACAAAAAATTAAATATATTTAATACAGCAGGCAGAAAGAAATACAAACATGGCAGGGACACGGACAAAGTAGAAGGCGCGCTACGCAATACATATACTTACAAAATACACTGGAAAAGACAAATAATTAGAGCTAAAAAAACGGAAGATTGACATGACGTCGACGCCGAAATAAGGCAATGCGCAGGGAAAGCAGCCGGCAAAACAGCAATAGTCCTATAGGCAGCTAAGGACGCTATTGTTATCGCGGGCGTATAGCCGCGGCGATCCCCACGTTACGTCATCATGTTTGGCAAACGAGAGATTGAAGGAAAATGATCGTTTTTGTCCTTGAAATTACACCGCAACAAAGGAGTTTCTTGGCCAGTGGCGTTGCGTGCGAGTATCCTTCAGTCCCACTAGTGCCAGTGAGCTCGTGTAAAGTGAAAAACATTCCAATTGTATATCGTTGCACCGCTCCTTTAAGAAAATTCTCGCCCCCATCGAGTGCATGAATGACTGTCTTCCACTTTCCTACATCTGCAGTAAAAGAGAAAAGGTCGCGGGCCTATAGCCTAAGCAATATAAAACACCATTGAGCCGGCTAAAAAAAATTAGATGGTCGCGAGTCTATAGCTCGATAGACATATATCCCTCTATAGCCGGCTAAAGCACATTGAAAGGTTGGAGGCTTTGGCTTTGGTGACATAGACCGCTATTGAGTCGGCTAAAGAAAACTCAATGGTCGCGATTCTATAGGTTTAGGGACATACGCCACTCTATAGGCGGCTAAAGCACATTAAAAGGTCGGAGGCCTATAGCTTTGGTGACATAAAACACTATAGAGACGGCTAAAAAAAAATCAGTGGTCGTGAGTCTATAGATTTAGGGACATACACCACTCTATAGCCGGCTAAAGCATATTGAAAGGTCGGGTGCTTATAGCTTTGGTGACATAAAACACTATAAAATCGGCTAAAGAAAATTCAATGGTCGCAAGTCTATAGATTTAAGGACATACACCACTCTATAGCCGGCTGAAGCACATTCAATAGTCGCGAATCTATAGCATTAAGGACATACATATTTCTATAGCTCGCTAAAGGATATTGAATAGTCGCGAGTCTATAGCTGCATAGCCATAAATTATTCTTTAGCCAGCTATAAAAATCAGAATGGTCAAGATTCTATAGCTTTGAAGACATTGATTTTTCTATAGGTGTCTATAGCGTGTTTTATGGTTTCTTATGGCTGACCATAGAGGGCTATAGAAGGTTATAGCTCACCATAGGATTTTTCATAAACGTCCATAGATCATTTTCGTATGGGCAATTTTACATTTTTGACAGATATTTTATAAATCTCTTTAAATTTATCTACGAGTAAGTCGTAAGCGGTAACATGGTCATGTACTAATAATGAATCCCAGTCATACATACTGATAAGGTGGTCTACCTTTTTGTTATCTAAAACGGTTTTAAATACACTCTGGTTTGACATTTCATTTTTTAAGCTTTTACTCAATATTGCTAGTGCTACCAAATAATGAACAGCTACCTTCTCTTTAATTACCGCCGGCACTAATGTTGCATTACTAATTCTTATTACTATGTGATCAATGCATGACTTAGTTATTGTACCGCCATAATATTCTTCTCTTGTGTAATCGCGTATCATGTTCTCGAGCCCGAAGGAGGAAAGCGTGTCTAAGTAGTTTGAAACTCCATACTTATTCTCATTTAAGACATCTATGTTAAAGTCAACAGCCAGTATGATATGCGGATTGTTATCAAATTGGCCCAATAATGGTGAATGTTCCTCGCAGAACATTTTTATATTAGAATTAGGCGGCAGATAAACTGCGCATACAATGTAAGAAATATATATCTTGTGAACAGAAATTGCGCATAGTTCTGCATAATCAAGGGAAACGTTAATTATTTCCAACAAACAGCTATCATTTATAAACATCAGCAAACCTCCTCCCTTTTTTTCTTCCCGATAAAGACAGTACGAATGAAAACCAACCAAACTATATTCCACACATGCTTCCTCTTCGATATTTATTTCACTTAAAATCAATCCGTCCAGGGATGACAGTTTTCCAGACAACAGAACCAATAGTTCGTCCCAGTGTTTGCGTAAACTTCTAGCATTCACGTGTATCAGACTGAGCTTTCGATCGCTACTATCGTTTTCTGCTAGCAAGTGGGCGATAAGACTCTCTCATTCTTGAATGGTGACGAATGTGCTTTCCATTTCTATGTTATCTTAGCTAAGTCTCTTTCGCATTCGATGCGAAGAGCACCGGCGCGTTCTTTTTGCCTCGCAAAGATTTTACCATTTCGCACCCACACAAACTTATAAGACTTTCCTTTTGCGCATTCCTTAGTAGCCCACAGCAGACTTTTTAGTGTTTTTGTTAGATTTTCGTTAATATAAATGTCTTCATTCCGCAACGTCACGTTAAGACTATGTTCCCGGAGCATGTCGTTCATGCATCTCCCAGTCTGACCGACATATTTCTTACCGCATGCTAACGGAATCTGATACACCACGCCCTCAACACAAACGACAAACGGATTTCTGTGCCTTATCAAACAACCAGCGAGGCCTTGTGGAAAGGGTTCGTCAAATGGCTCAGCCTGGCGAGCTTTTCTGGCGCAGAAAAGACCACCTTTGTATTTATGCGGCTTGCTATTTTCTTTAGGTTATGCGCTGTCTTGTGCATATAAGGCACGACTGCAATCCTTTGTTTACTCCTGGCTTCTTCTGGACGGGTGTTGCCCTTTGCTTGAAGCCTCTTAAGGACCACCTCCGCTACCGATACCAGTACAGCCTCAGGGTAACCAGCCGCCAACAGACATTCAGGCTGTTCCAGGACACTCAAATATGTCACATGCTGACATGACTAATGAAGGGCGTTCTTGAAGCACAAATGAGCAATCCCTCTCTTAACCAGTTTTGAGTGGGACGAATTAAAAGGCAGCAGGGTTCCGCCTTGCTGGTTTGTTTGATAAGGCACAGAAATCCGTTTGTCGTTTGTGTTGAGGGCGTGGTGTATGAGATTCCGCTAACATGCGGTAAGAAATATGTAGGTCAGACTGGGAGATGCCTAAACGACAGGCTCCGGGAACATTGTCTTAACGTCAAAAAATATCGGGATGGCCACCTTTCAATGCATTGCCATGACTGCGGATGCAAACCATTGTTCGACTCATGTTCAGTACTGGCTAGACATAAAAATAGAACTGTTAGGGAAACCATCGAAGCAGACGAGATAAAAAAGGCAGGTGTGGGGTGTGTCAGCGTTGCATCTATTGACCTTTTCGATAAGGAGGTGCAGTTCATGCGACCGGCGGCAAGGCCTGCGGTTGGCTGATTGATAGGATCGAAGCGTGTATATATGCCTCATTTCCATGTTGATTAAATAGTTGCAGTCAGCGCTCGTGTCTGTCTTGTCTTTCTTTCTTTTGTCTTCGTCTAAAAAGCGCTATCATGCCTTTGGCAACCCAAGACTCTTAAAAGGTTAAAACACCGCAAACGACGCGGGACATGAAGCAGAAGGACACACACCGCGCTGACTCTCAACTGAATGTTTATTTATCGTGACCGCAGAATAAATACTTGTTTGTTCAAGAACATAAAAAAGATAAAACAGTCATGCATTAACACCACCGTATCGCACGCGCATTTTACACTAGTGATGAGTGAGATTATATATTTCTCTGTAATACCCCTGTCAGACGGCGTTTTAAAGATCCTTTTCACTAATGGCGAATTCCACTGGTCGTTTTGGAGCGCGCCGGGATCGACTTTTCTCGAGCGTGCCTATTTCACTGGACGATCGGGATCGAGACGGACGTGTTCCACTGGTCGTTGCGGATTAGCTCTCGCTCCAGATCTCGATCTGGATCCGAGAAAAGTCGCTCCGACGATTTCGGCGGATTCAACCGAAAGCCAGCCGAGCCAGCCCTCGGCGCACACACGTGACTTCCTTTCTCGCGGGGCATCTCGCCTGATCTCGCCCATCTCACCTCAGAAGAATTCGTAATGGCAGCTTGCTTACCCCTTGGCTCGACAGCCGGTTCGTGTTCCAGGAAAAAGAAGAGAAGGTTTTGCCGCGCTACGGGCATTCCGGCAATCTTTGCTAGACGCTCCTGAGCCATTCCTGCCGCTCCTGCGTCGAACACGTGTTAGAGCCGCGATTGCGAAAACGTCTTCGAAACGACCGCGGCGGCCGCGGAAAGGGGATTCTCGGGCAGTTGAATGACGGGAAGGCATCCGCCGATCCCGGAGCAGTGGTCATGCTCCACTGGGGATCCGTAGGCGGCGCGACCCCGTTCAGATCGTATGCTCCATTCCGTATCTGGTCAACTGATCCCGGCGCGCTCCAAAACGCCCAGTGGAATTCGCCGTAAGCTCCTTTATAAAATCGGCGAACCAGCGCACGCCTAGAGCACATGCCCGCGCCACAGAGCACGTGCACAATCCACATCGCGAGCTGATTGGCCGATTTTTTTAAAGGAGCTTAGTGAAAAGGATCTTTAGAACGCCGTCTGACAGGGGTATTAGATAGGGCAATAGACTGGCAGCTGACACACTCGACGCCTATTTTAGGTATCTCCAACGCCTCGAATATTTTGCGGGTTAGTCGGTCGTAATAGCGTTTCACGATTTAGATTGATGAAAATCTTGATGACAGCCACAGTCGCGGCTATGAATGCCAAGGTGGCCAGATACCACAGAGGTCACAGGTTTATTTGCTTAGTCTTTCATTAAGGCAGCGGCCAGTCTGACCTACGTAACGCCGCCGACAGGACAAAGGGAGAGAATACACAGCCCCTACGGTGCAAGTGACAAAACAATGTTGGTGCTTAGTCACACAGCCCTTGGCCCCCCTAGAGACAGGGTTTTAGGCTCGGCCTAACCTTGACAGTTTTTCTAAGGCGGAAACTAGCACATCCCCTTTACTTTTGCCTTCTATTCTTTTTAGATTATGAGAGAACCCGTGTAAATATGAAATAACGGCAAACTTTCTTTTTACCCGCGCATCTTTTTTGTAGGCAATGTCCCCCTCTTAATGTTTTTGAGGAAAGTCTGAGAAACCGCTGCCAAAAAGGGGGAGGGAAACCCAGCGTCCGTGAGGCGCTCGGTTTGTGTTGAGTTGAGTTGAGTTTGGGTTTTAATGGCGCAGCGGCTGCTAAGGCCATAGTGCGCCAAAACAGTGGTAGAAGAAAAAACTGCGGTGCTATTTAGTTAAAGGTGAGGCATGATATGAGAGTTTAAAATGTTTCATGAAATGCAGACATTAAAAGAAAAATCCACCAACTTAAATGTGTTGTAATAGGCCAATGCTGTTTAGGAAGTTAAAAAGTTGGGTATGAGGAACAAGAGGCTCCTCTCCCAGCAAAAGGGCAGGGTGGAATGGGATCTGTTCCCTAAAAAACCGTGAGAAGTTGGTGCGACGCTCCTCATGATATTTCGGACATTGAATGAGAATGTGCAAGATGGTGAGTGTTTCATCACATTGTTCACACATTGGAGCATCCTCTGCTCGCAGAAGGAAGCCATGTGTGAGGTGAGTGTGACCAATTCTTAGGCGACAAAGAACAACTTCATAAAAACGCTCGTTATGTCGGCAACTGGCCCATTCGGAAAGAACAGGTTTCACGCGATGGAGTTTATTATGGACTTCAGTATCCCATTCCTCCTGCCATTTCTTTTGAATTGACCTTTTCAATAATGACCTGTAATCCAGGTATGGGATGCAGGTAACTTCTGTGTCCATGTCTTGACATGTTCTCGCGGCTTTATCGGCCTCCTCGTTTCCGGCTATTCGACATGGCTAGGCACCCAACAATAATGTATGGTGATGTTGGAGTTTGTGGCCGTTAAAATCTTGTTATGTATTTCCAGAATAAAGGCATGTTTTGATCTATCTAGGGATGCAAGAGCACGGAGTGCACTGAGGGAGTCTGAGAAAATTACTGTGGCCTTAATATTCCTTTTGATAATAGCGTCCACAGCTGCCAGCAGGGCATATGACTCTGCAGAGAAGATAGTGGCTTGAGTGCTGAGCCGCTTTACAATCCTGCATGACGGCCCGACTACAGCACATCCAACACTACTGCTGCACTTCGTTCCGTCCGTATAAAACTGTGCAAGGTTTTTGTAGTTTTTTTCAGCGATTTGGAAGAACTCTTGCCTAAAATTTACCGCTGGTACATTCTTCTTGTCATACTTGGAGAGCGAAAAATTGATTGGAATTAATCTCATGTTCCAGGGTGCAACTGGGCTGGGCAGCGCTGCTACCGGACTCGTTATATCTATTGTAAAAGTATTGGCGTCAGATTTGAGTCGCAGAGGAAAAGGAGGTATAACAGAAGGTTTGTTCTTCTATGTCCTTTCATACCGCGTGTCCAGAAACACTTCGAGTGCAGGATGTCGAGGCACGGAGCGAACTCTTAAGTGATATTGAAGGCCCAAGAACAGACGTCTTTTTCCGAGAGAGTATTCATTAGATTCAGCGTAAAGACTGGGAACTGGAGAGGTCCGGAAAGCCCCCGTTGCAAGTCGTAGTCCCAAGTGGTGAACAGGATCCAAGATCCGAAGAAGAGACGGCCGTGCCGAGCCATACACCATGCAACCGTAATCTAATTTCGATCGAACAAGGCACTGATACAAACGCAGCATGCACCTTCTGTCACTACCCCAGGACTTATGAGAAATAACTTTTAAAATATTCAATGCTAGCAGGCATTTCTTTTTTAGTTGCAGGATGTGACTACGGAAGCTAAGTTTCTTATCAAAAATAACTCCCAAAAACTTATGCTCAGAATGCACGTTTAGGGTCTGACCTCCCAAAGTTAGAGTGGGTTCTGTAATGATACCCCTTCGGAGAGAAAACAGAACACAGACTGTTTTCTCTGCTGAGAAACGAAAACCATTCTCATCTGCCCAACGTGTTATTCCATTAATACCTAGTTGAACTTGGCGTTCACAAATAGCTAAATTACACGAAGATCAGGAAATCTGTACATCATCAACATAAAGTGCATAGGAAAGAGATCGGGGAAGAACCTGTGTAAGAGAGTTCATTTTGATCAGAAACAAAATAACACTCAGCACCGATCCTTGGGGAACACCATTCTCCTGGACAAACGTTTCAGAAAGTGTCGTGCCCAGCCTCACTTGGAACGAGCGCTCATTGAGGAAGCTCTTGATAAGAGCTAGCATTTTCCCAAAAATTCCAGCTGAAACTAAATCACTTAAAATTCCATACCGCCATGTGGTATCATATGCCTTTTCAATATCGAAAAACACCGATAAACAATGTTGTCTGTTAACAAAGGCATCCCTGACTGTTTTTTCTAGGCGAAAAAGGTGATCAACAGTTGATCGCCCCGTCCTATACCCACATTGGAATTTGTCGAAGAAGTTTTTCTGCTCTAAGAAATACACCAATCTAGAGGTCACCATTCGTTCAAACGTTTTTCCAAGGGAACTGGTTAGTGCAATGGGTCTGTAGCTGGAAGGTAATGATGGATCCTTTCCAGGCTTGCCCTTTTCCAGAGAATGGGATAAGCTCCACTGCTCCATATACAGTTAAAAAATGTTAAAATGGTATCTATTGTTGCAGGATGTAAATGCTGAAGCATACTGTAATGAATCAGGTCCGGACCAGGGGACGAACTCTTTCCCTTGCCAAGGGCGACCATCAGTTCCACAGCGGTAAAAGGTTGATTATAAGCCTCTTTAGAACCTCCAGTACATTTTATTGGTGCTTTCTCTTTGGCAGCCTTGTGTTTTAGAAAGGTGTCTGAATAATGGTCAGATCCCGAGACTGACTGGAAGTGTTCACCAAGAATATTTGCCTGCTGTTCTAGTGTGGGAACACTACTGCCATCTAAAGTAAAGAGAGGGATGGTAAATGCGCGGTAATCCCCTCTAATTCTATGGACCCTGTCCCATACAACTTTTACACATGTGGAACTGTTGACTGAGGAAGCATATGACATCCAGGTGGTTTTTTTTGATTGGCGTCTTACACAGCGGGCCTTAGCACGTAGTTTTTTTTTAAAATTAATGACATTTTCAACTGTTGGGTAACGGCGCACTATTGTCCATGCACAGTTTTGCCGTTTGCGAGCTAGGCTACACTCCTCATTCCACCAAGGCTTTGGTTTTGATGGTAAATGTCCCGACGTTTTCGGAATAGAGCGCTCTGCTGCTTGAATAATTACTTTAGTCAGGACTTCACAGGCTTCATTAACATCTAAGCTAGCTAGTGTATCTGGGTGCAACTCTGACTCCTTTTTAAAAGTGGCCCAGTCAGCCTTTTCCAACTTCCAACGCGGAGTTCGAGTTTGTAATGACTTAAAAGAGACTGTGCTTTTTAAAACAATGGGAAAGTGATCGCTGCCATAGGGATTCTGATCTACACTCCATGAAAAGTCAGGCAGCAACGAGGCACTACCAATGGAGAGGTCAATGGAGGTCGATGATAAGGATGAAGCGCTAAAAAAGGTTGAAGTACCAGTATTAAAAAGACAAAGGCTTCGAGAAGTTAAAACTGACTCGATTATTTTCCCACGAACATCAGTTCGATTCCCACCCCAAAGGGTATTGTGCGCATTAAAATCCCCCATCAAAAGAAAGGGCTTTGGAAGTTGATCTAAAAGAGAGTGAAGTTCTGCACTTGTTATAGCTTGTGAGGGTGATAAATATAGTGAACAAACAGAAATGGCTTTATGTACTAGAACACGTACTGCCACTGCTTCTAAAGGAGTGTGTAAGGGTATGGCCGTACAAGCAGCCAGCCTGGGAACTACTATCGCTACTCCTCCAGATGAAATCGAAGCATTCAAGCGGTCCTTCCGGAAGACAGTAAAATTTCGGAGGAAGTTTGTGTGTGTGGCATTTAAATGTGTTTCTTGTAAACACAGGGCTGCAGGTTTGTGTTCCTGCAGAAGATACTCAACGTCGTCAAGGTTAGTAAGCAATCCCCTGCAATTCCATTGAAGAAATGTTGCAGCCATGTGTTGGAGATTGTTACTTTGGGGGTGTTATTTGTTTTTTACTTTTATGGCGGGCCTTGGGAGTCTGCCACTCCATGTCTTCTGTGTCGGACGCATGAGAGGAGGCCTGAGTACTCTCATCCATAGGTTCCGACTCCTGTGGCGAGGCCTTTCCAGGTGTGGAAAGACTTTGGCCACGAGGCGCCAGGCCTCGGCCACGACCACCTCCAGCTAAAGAGGCGGCGGAGGTGCCAGGTAGGGAAGCGCCGGAGACTTCCTGTTCCTGCCCTTTGGGTGCTGGAGTGGCACAGGAACCATGCCGCTCCTTGGATGTTTTCTCCCGAGAGCGTGGGCCCCTCTCCCTTGAAGGGGATCGCGGGCCACGGACAGACTTGGCCGTTGCCAACCCATCCTGTGAAGCGAATGCCGTCTGTGCTCCCTCGCCACTACCTGGGACAGACTGCTGCCCCGTGAGAGCAGGAGGGGTGGTCGTCTGGCTGGAGGAGGCAGTAGATCCTCCAGCCGTTACTGCATGCCCGGGCAGCTGAATTTTCAGCTTGGGCGTGGGGGACTGCTGTGGCTTCCGATAGTCCAGAAAGGACGTCTGGGTAGCCACTGCAACCTTCAGTGGTGCATGTCCCCGCTGCACCACCTGCGCATAGCCGCCCTTTCGCAAGAAAGCGAAACGGCGACGTGCCTCTTGGTATGTCAAGTTTTCTTTTACATTTAGTTTCAGAACTTCTTTTTCATCTTTCCATACCCTACATGATCTGGAGTATGCTGGGTGGGCCTCATTGCAGTTTGCACACTGTGCACTGTTTGTGCAGGAATCTGTCTTATGGTCGGTTTTGCTGCATTTTGCACATGTGGCTTTCCCACGGCAATTCTGGGAGCCATGTCCATATTTCTGACACTGAAAACATCTCCGGGGGTTAGGGATATATGGTCGAACCCTACAGTGCAGGTATCCAGCCTTGACGGCTTCAGGAAGTGTGGTGGCTTCAAAGGTTAGAACGACGTGTTTCGTTCTTATTTCCTGCCCGTCACGTCGCATGCAGATACGCCTTGCGGCCACGACTCCTTGGTCAGAAAGACCTTCCGCAATTTCGTCGTCTGTTGACTCTAAAAGGTAATCCTCAGAGATAACTCCCTGGATCGTATTCAGGGTGCGATGTGGCGTGACTGACACCTTATGGTCAGACACTGTACTCAGTGCAAGGAGCGCCGCACTCTGCTCGCTGGTCTCAATTTCCACCAGAAGGTCGCCAGTAGACATTTTTTTGGCTTTGAAGCTTTTGCCCACAACACTTTCAAGTACTTTTGCAACGAGGAAGGGTGATAATTTTGACAGCTGTTTTTCGCTTTCGGAATGAATGACCAAAAACTTTGGGTACTTGGATTGGTTGCCTGGAGTCTTGTCTGGGATTAAAACTTCGGTGCGGACTCTTTTGGGAGGCCGATCAAGTTGGTTTTGCTTGGAACCCATAAAGATGGGGAGGTTTTCAGAAACTGTGGCGCACCGCCCACCACCGAGCCCAACAAGGGGGTAGGTAGCACCCCATAGCAAGTATGGCTTGGCTGGGTATGCTACTCTACCAGTGCTACCCAGTAACTATAACCGAGTGTGGTTCAAGAAAGGTATCTGTCGCCACCCAAGGTTAGCCCTTGCCGCCTAAAAAGGTGAAAAAGGAAGGAAGAGAGTGTAGAGGAAAAGAAAAAAGGAGGTGGGAGGAAAAGTGAAAGAAGGAAGAAGAGGGTAGAAGAGGCGACTGACTGAATCATCCTGGTCGGGCCAAGCCAGGACACCCGTCTACGAGAAGCAGGGGCCGAAGCGGTGTATTGCCTTGCCCGGGGGGCCCCGAAGGGTCCAAACATACCCCGGGCTCAGCTCAACCACCAGGGTCCCCTTTTCCCCGGACACGGGTTAAGCCACGCTCAGCCAGGCGTGGGTGGGTAAACCCACATAGCTCGGGGATCGCGGTGGCGCCACTCACCAAGCACCTACCAAGGCAGGTGCCCCCTGCGTGCGGGTATGGTGGCCCACGTGGCTGGGGTCCGTGGTGGCGCTACTCACCAAGCACCTAATACCAAAGGTGTAGGCGCCCCCTGCGGGGGCTCGGTTTGTTTTTCAAAATTTGACCGAATTTGATGAAGGTAGGACTTTCGCGAGGTATTGATATAGCAAGCCTTCTCTATCGCCTTTTTTTTTTGCAATCTTTGAGTAAGGCGAGTAGAAGGGTAGTAATGGCTTCCCGGCGCGTGGATCATATGCCCAACAAATTCACAACAAACGTGACAAACAAACAACATAATTAAAATCAAATCCAAAAGCCTAATACATCCCGTAACAGCCACTTCGTGAGTTATAACAAGTGGCGCAAGGCAGTTGTTAAAGATGCCTAACACTTCAGTCAAAAATGACTGGAAGGACATGGCATCGGTCTCCAACATTATCAGAAAGTCGTCAACATAACTGTTGAGTATTGTGTGAATTATTGAACACTGTCCAGTTTCGGTTTCAGATGCTCGGTTGGCAACATGGCGTCCTTGTGTGTGTATATAAATTATGGCGTCCTGAATAAACTCGTTCTGTTTTGTTTGGCATTCCGTCGGCTGCTGGGCTCGTCATTACATGGCGACGAGGATGTCCTCCCCTTCGATATGTAGCGCGTAAACGGCGCCGTCCCTAACGAGCCTCGCCATGGCCTTCGCCGGTCTCGCCCCTCCGGAACCGTTCCTGCCGACACCGGGACACCCGTCCGTGCCCTAAAAACAAAACGGCTAAACCTTCCGGATTAGCCGTTTTCTTTTTATGAAAAACGCGTTGCGCTTCAACGCCAAGCTTGACCGGTACACTGGTTAAGGCCATAGAAACAATAGAACGCCGGACTATATTTTTGATACAACCTAGATGTCAGGCGTCACGTAAAAAACATAACGTCCCCGCGACCTATTTTGTCTTCACAGCGCCATGCGACATCACATCCAAGCCTTGTCGTCAACCTCATCATCAGCGTTTACAACGCGCGTTACACCACATCAAGACTGCGTTCTGACGTCATCTTTCGTTGACAGTGCCGTCGATGTCAATGTTGACGACGACGACGACGACGTCTAGCGACGTCAAGATGACGGCGTCCTTGTCCATACGACGTCATAAAGACGCTTGGGGTCAGGTTGTCGACGTCGTTGTCGACATGACGCAAATCAACGTCACGAAGATGTCTCAACAACTTCACAACGTCGACGTCGACGACGACGTTACACGACGTCAAGAATTGGTCGTGATGGCGCGTCGACGTTGATGTTGGAGAAAACGACGACGTTGCACGCCGTCAAGGCTTCGTTGTGATGTTGTTGTGAAGTTGACGTTGACTTCAACGTCAGGACGACGTTAACGTGACGTCGTATCGACGTTTGACGTTGCGTGGGGTGTCGATGTCAACGTCGGCATCGACGACCACGTCCATGTCGCCCTCGACGCGGCACGACGTCATGACCGCGTTACAATGGCGACTTGATGTCGCGAAACGGCGTTGTTCTCCAGGCGACGCGATGTCACGACGGCTTTACGACAGCATCTTGGCATTGCGCAACGTGGTAGTCGACGCCGACGTCGTGGCATCGTCGTAACGTCCGTCGTCGTGACGTCCGTCGTCGTGACGTGGTGTCTTGACGTTAACTCTTACGTCAAAATTATAAAAATATAGTATAGTCGCAAGGCCTACATTGCTCATATGACCTTGACCTGTGTCGTCAGTCGCTTCGATCGCAGCGAAGGTGGCGCTGCGATCGAAGTGGCTTGGTTCAACCTGATAGCATTCCACATTTTGAGATGCAACTGAAAGCATGAACGGAGCGTGTAGCTCGCCCCACTCAGTCGTTTCTAGTTCACTCTAGTCGTTTCAAGAAGAAAAGCAGACGTGAGCTTTCATCTTTTTCGTGTGCCAAACTGGAGGCAATGAAACAAAAACGGATTCCTGTCCCGGGTCTTATTATCATCGAAAATTAATAAGGGCGTTCATTCGGAAAAAGCTGCGAAATCATTTAAGGGGAGTTAAGAGAAAATAGAGGGGGGTTTTATTTAAATATTGACGTGCACTTTTGCCACATTTAGAGAACTGAGCTGCGATTCTGCATTAAATAAACAACTTAAATAATAACTAAGCGTTTCTTTTTTACATATTCGCAAATGCATTTAAAGAGAATCATATTGATATATTTTACGTAGTTTTGTATAAAGTCGTTCGTGGGTAAATAATTTGTGAAGATGCGACTAAAGCGTGTGTATTTGACGTGTTTTGTAGATGTTTTTGCATACAATTTTTTAATTGTACTTTTTAATATTCTATGCACATCTCGTAAAACTTTTCTTAAAATAAGTGGGAAACAAATATTACTACTTGCTTGCTTCGGTGGGAAATTGACAGCTTCGCAAATTAGCAGAGCGAAACCTTGGCTATCTCCACGACTCGAGCTTTGAAATGTATCTGCGAATGAAAATTAGCTACGGTGTTCGCAAATAAGTGAATTGCTCCTCCTAGCAACATGCCTTTAACATATAGTTTTCTTCATGAATATATAAAAATATATGACCCAGACCATCATTGCACAATCTGACGTAAAACAGCCCATCAGTTTCCTTTGATATATAGAAGTATAATGACAAAAGGTGTTTGGCTTTTAGCACGTCGGGGTTCCTTTATTAGGACAACGGTTCATGTAACCCGGACTTTATATTTTCTTTTTACAGCGACAGGTGTTAAGGACCATACGCACATTTGCGTTGGAGCACGGTGCATTCCATAACGACGAGAGGACGCGTAGCGGTGCAAAGAACGCCTGCACCCAGGATGTACATGTACTTGCCTTGAGACGCAGTCGACTGCAGTCAAGAGCCACTAAGAACGCGCTATCGCCGCTAGCGGCTCAACAATAGTAAGCGAAATCCGCCACAACATGGCGCCGCCCGGTGACAGCGTCGAGGTGTGCAATCTCGGGAAATTCCCGCTGGCTTTCCCGACATTCTGTCAAGCTTGAATCGTCGCAGCCTTGGAAAAAGCAGTCCCCAGCACTCCTCAAAACGAAAAGGCAAGTTCTGCGAGCGGAGAACCGGATAGGCCTCGCCGAGTGGCGCGAGCAAACACGTGACCCTCTTCTCTTTTCTTGGCTTGTTATTGGTCTCGTTTGATTGCGGATATTTCCGGAACGATATTGTTACGTAAACGTTTACTTATAGGCGTGCGCCAGTTACACAATTTTTTTTTGTATCTCTGAGAGTTGTTCGGGGCATACGATAATTAACTGTTGGTATTTCTATAGTAACAAAAAACTTGCATTGGAGCAATGCTAAATCAAAAGTCGTTGGCTTGTGGTGGGAAGTCAGTAGGCACAAAGCTGGTCCAGAGGAGGCAGCATGCCATGCAAAGCAGGTAGTAAGAGACTCTTACCCTAGAGCGCCTGCCAGCCTGCAACCGTGACTCCCAAGAAACCTACCCTAGAATAAAACGGATGTGATGATGACGTTTAGACAGTTAGATCAGAAGTATACATGAGCTTCTGAAAAAATGAATACTGCCACAAAGGGTCCTATTGTGTATATATATTTATATTACGTGTATATCTAACATATAAGTAAGGAATAAACATTTGAATTGCAGCATTGCTACAATAAATGTCGCTGCTTGGCCGCGGGAGGCCTGTCCGCGGGTTGAAGACAGTAATATAAGAAATATATTAGCTTCTGAAAAGCAGATACAACCATAAAGAATCCTTCTATGTTTTCATATATACTTTGCTTATATGCCTACTGATTTACTCGATATACCCTTACGGCCTAAGACATCCGAGAGGTGAGCGGGTACAACCTATAGTGATCAAGTAACAAAGTGCAGTCATTATTAGAACACTAAGATGACTCCTAGTTATACTTTATTAGCTATGGCGTTTATTTTATATATTAGAAAGAAAGGTGAAGATTCTAATTGCAGAAAAGCTACGAAAATGCCGTGGATTGGTCACAGGACGTCTGCCTAGCGGAAAGTAGACAATTAAATACAAAAATTGAGATAATTTGTTTTATATTTAGTAGAAGGCTTGACGGACGTCGACGAAACATATTCCTTGAATTTTTACAGCTGTTCCTGGCTAGTTTCGTAAAGGGACATTTACATAGCTTGAGATTACAACATGCTATTGCATTTTAACTACAATCTTCGCAGTAATTTACGTAACAACGTTTGTTCCCTGGAACACAAGTCTAAAATAGCGAAGCGCTGCATGTTTCTTTTTTTTTTTTATATAGCGGCGGTCACTAAATGTAGTTGAGTTGGAGACATGACGCATAATGTATACGAGTTTTTGTCTAAACTTCACCGAAGTTAATCGTATGCACTCTCCTCTTTATACACTTGCGGTAACAAATCAATTGTGGTATAAAGTATTCCTCGTTATATTTTTTAAGTTGCTGTGTAGAAAAATAAGCCTTGTCGAGATCGTGCAATTAGGAAAAAATTACATTTTACAGATAGCGAGGTATGAAGATATAACAACTCTATGTTGCGTTAAATGTTTAGAAAAAAAGTTGTTCTGAAGCGATTTTTCATATCGCTCTTGGTTGACAATATTTTCGCGATGACCGAGCTTTTTTACATTCTTCTGCGCAATAGTAACAATGAAGTGTGTTTCTTGTCATTGAACATTAATAAAAAGCAGACTTAGAATCACCATATTGAGAACGTTGTGCGCAGGGCTAGAAGTAAGCTCTTTACATTTAGACAAGCTCTTAAAAGTGTATTCACACCGTGGACATATTCCGGGAATGATGTGCGCAGACCTGTAAAATATCCGTATCACGTGGCTTCGACGTCATAACCGACACGTCTGTGGACTTGTGCAAGTCCGAGGGCATGCCAATTAATACTCCATGGTTGTCGTAAACTAAGGCCAGAACTGCGAGTCCAAGCTCGTACGTTTTTGGCTCAAGTGTTGTAAGTAGGGCCAGTTAGTATGATGACGTGGTGAAGAACAGCGCACAAAAAGACGAGGACAGAGAAAAAGAACAGCACTTGTGTGTTGTGCATGTTCCTTTTCTCTGTCGTCGCCTTTTTGTGCGCTGTTTTGTTCACCTTTCTGGCTGCCTTCTCTGCATGAGATTACAGTGCTTCAATGTCCTTCTGTTTAGGGTGACGCCATCGTTTTTAGTACCCGATGCCGACAGCACGCGCTCACAAGAAACATACAACGAAATCGCAGGAAACAAAATATCGCCGTAGCACAGTCAGCGCCACGAGAGCGTGCAGGGAGAAGCTCTTTCACGCGCTTCAGAACAAAAAATAAAATAAGCGTTCGAAACAAAATGACCAGATGTCATCACCCCAAGCAAAGCGCACATGAAGGCACCCTACACGAGATATACTGTTACTGTTCAGGATTAGTATTTCCTAACGCTCTCATCTCGCTCCGAAAGCCTTGGTTATGCTTCACTGCGTTCCAAGCTACAGGAGCACAGCCACGCAACGCACGGGACGGTCGATTTCAATCCCGCCAGCGTCTGATGAACCTGGCATTGAAGGACAACAATAAAGGCCCTCAGCGATGAAGCGACGCTGTGTTTAATTGCACTCGTAGAAGAGTTTGCACAGCTTTGGTGCCTTCAAAACGACCAGTACTTCAACAACGACATAAAATCAGAGCTCTGGAAACAAATCGCCAATGAAATGAAACGGCGGTACTCCAAGTATGGGCCCTAGACGTAAGGCATGTTCATTAAGTGCAGACTATTTAGTGTCGATTCCGAGTTGTATTTGATCGCTTATTGTTGTCTAATAGAGAGGGAGTGAGGTTGTTTTTTTTTTTCAAAATAAGCGACGCGTCTTCAGACGGGAGAAGGAAAAGATCATGAAGACAAAGAGCGGCCAAGCTGCGTAGTACACGTGCAACGGTAGATGGAGGTTCTACCGGAGTGTCTGTTCTTGGATCGGAGCATACCTGTCCTTTTCCGGGAGTGCAACGGGGTGATTCCACGCGAGATCGAACCTGCAGGTTCACTCAACATTTTTATTTTTTTATGTTTTTTTTATATGCGATGTACACACAAATGAATCGTACGAAACTGAACTTTTTTTTCTCGAAAACGCATTCTCACTACGAGAAAAAAAAATGTTTCAAGATTGCGCGACGGCCGTGCTCCCACCGCGGACTGCATTAGTTGCCACATTTGCGGTCCTGTGGAAGGCAGGCAAAGAGTGGTATGCCAAAAATGTTTCCTGTTTCATGTAGTACACCAACTTTTCAGTCAACCGCATGGAATTATTATGTCGTTTTTTAATTAAAAAAATTCATAAAAATTATTTACAACTTTAGACCAGGCGCAACAAATACAGTAAATTTCAGGCCTTCTACCTCAATATGTATGGCATCAGCGACATAGAAAACTATACATAATAAAGGCCACGGCATCTAAATTATACCTGCAAAATATGAACTTCCAATAGAAATAGGAACATAGAAAAAATATTTTGAAAAATATTTTCATGAAAATACCTGTAAGGCCGCTGACTTTTTGCCGACCCTGGGGTCCAATTCTCTGCCCTCCTAAGTATAGTTCGCGGGACAAAAGCAGGGGATGTTGGGGACGCCACTAATCGGCTCGGCGCCTCGGGTCCCCGAAACGCGGACCTTCTTAAAGGAGCCGGCCAAAGGGATGCATACAATGTCGACGCTCGTCCGTCCAGTGATCGGGGAAATGTATGGGGACCTTTGTGACCCTGCCATGACGAGGGAGAGGGCATTGCGCTTTACTTGTCGTCGAAGGCGATGCCACAAATTGGCCCGGCGCCTCGGGTTCCCGAAATGCGGACCTTCCTAAAGTGCCTGCTAAAAGGAGGTAGAGAGGGTCGACGACCGTCCAGTGATCGGGGAAAGGCATCTGGAACCGGCTGGGTGACCTTGCCATGCCGAGGGAGAGGGCATCGTGCGTTACTTGGGCGGAATTTGGGAAAGTGACATCGAAACACGATTGGTGAAGTGACGAGGGAGAGTGGAGAGTGATTGTTTAAACCTGCCATGCTTTGTCTGATGAAGAGACAAAAATTCGAGACGAGGCAGAATAGAGAGAGCTCGACTGTAACCAAAGAGTGTCGAACGACGAGATTCCGTGCTGTGCACGCACACCATGCTGTAACCTAATTGTAATGACCTGTAAATACATTTCCTACTTCAACTTTGAACGTCGTCTCCTGGATCCTTTGGTCAGCATCACAGAGCTACGTGGAAAGAAGCTGACCTTCCTCCATAGGAGAGAAGCAACGAACTTTACTGGCGCAGTCGACAGGATGTCTCACCATCAAACAACTGGCCGTCAGGCGGCGACACTACAGAAGGAGTGCTACTGCTACGACCACTGACAAGCCACAGCGGAACTGCGTGAAGAGCCAGGGGTCTCAAGGGTCAAGACACTTACGACTGTCACCGAGGACGACTACCGTGGACGCATCATCCGGGCTCTGCGCGACAAGCTGCAGAAACGCTTGCACCGGTTGAGTGGGATTTCTTGCGTCTAGTCGGAGTTGGCATGGCTTGTAGTTGGTGGGACATATGGTGCTGACGCGTGGGATGATAGCTAATATGGAGAACGGGCAAAGTGTGGAGAACCCGACAGGGACAGGAATTGTTGGTCATTGGCAACGGACGCCTCAGGATATGATAGATGGAGAATCAGACGCTCTTGCGATTCGGCGGCTCGAGCTGGAGTTCGAGCTGCGGAGACTGAAAATCGAGTCGGAAGAGCGGATTTCAATACGCAGAGTAGAGCTGGAAGTCGAAAATGGTCGATCTTCGTCATCTGGGTCGGAGACGAACGATCAGCGGCGCACAGGCATAGACCCGGTAGCGCAATGTGCAAAAGTCTTGAAGGCGTACCGTCTGCCGTGCGACGCAGACGTGCCATTATGGTTTGATGAAGTGGAGAAGCTTTTCACTACGTACGACGTGCCGGACAGCAGTCGGTGCATTTGATTATGCCGGCGTTGACTGAACGCGTCCGCTACTTATTACGTACGCTAAACCAGAATGAGTGCTTGAACTATGAGTCGGTTAAAAAGGCCGTGTTGATCGAGCTCAATCTCACGCCAGTCGAGTACCTGGAGAGATTCGAGAAATCTTTTAAAAGAAAAGACGAGACGTGGGCTCAGTTTGCTTCCGGAGTGAAAACATACTTTGCTTATTACCTTCAAGAAAGAGGAGCGGACACAAAGGAGGCTGTAGCGGAGCTCATGGTTGCCGACCGAATGAAGGCAAGCCTTAGCGCTGAAGGTCTGGAGTATGTGCGGCTACGGGAAGGAGAGGGCTGACTGAAACCAGCAGAGGTAGCAAATGTGCTACAGACCTTTGAGCAGGCGAAAGGGAAAGGGCGCGCCATGAGACCTGGAGCTACGGTACTCGAGAAAACGAGCCTGAAATCTCTGAACGCTGGGAAAATCTCCTTCAGGTGTCACGGGCGTCACGAAGAGGGCCATATGGCCAAGCAATGCCCCCGTTTGAAGGGTAAGGAAGGGCCCCGGAAGCCGGAAAACGAATCAAACTTCAAAGTGCAGGCGGTAACGGTTGCAGATGAGGAACCGTTGGAAAAGGGAAATATCTTAACTGCTAAAGTAGAGATGCGGAATTCGAGTTCTAACATCAGCAGGTTACAACTTCAGCCCGTTCAGTTGGTGTGCGGAGACATACAGATTGAGGCGGTGCTAGATACGGGTAGTGAAATAACGGTGATGCGCGAGAGCCTAGTGCCAGAGGCATTGAGAGACCCGTCGGGTACAGTGAAGCTGATGTCAGCCTTTGGCGAAACCATCCAGGCAAAGCTAGCAACGCTGCCAATAGAAGCAAGCGATATCAGAACGGTGAAATAACCTCAAAGGATAGAGTTAGTGTGCGCGCTCACTAATCAACTTGCGAAGGGGGTAGACTGCCTACTGTCAAAAGAAGATTGGGAACTATTGAAAGCGCAGGATGAAGACACTCAGGCTTTACAGGCAGGGGCGGCGGCCGATCCTATTCAACTGAAAGAACTGCGGTGCATGAAAGACGAAAACTATGATCCGCTAACGTGTAGAGCAGCTTTACGGCAGAAAGATGACGAACCTCCCACCGAATCTGAACCTCATGAGGTTGAAGAGACGGAGCCGTCGTTGGTCCAGAAAGAGGCATTTCGCGCAGCTCAGCTTACCGACGATAGCCTAAAGAAGGCGCGGGAAGACGCCAAGACCGGGAAGTCAGGCATGTTTGTCGCCGATGGACTGTTCTATCACTGGGACTCGATAGCTGGTGTAAAGGTCAGGCAACTAGTTCTTCCCAGGGAGAGACGCGAAGAGGTGCTGCAGCTGGCCCACGAGTCACTTTGGGGAGGACACATGAGGCCAAAAAAGACTAAGACTCGTATAAAGTATAGTTTCTTCTGGCCTGGAATGGAAAAGGAAGTGTCGGAGTACTATCAGTCGTGCCATAACTGTCAGATTTGATCAGACCGACGTCGCAGTGACAAAGTGCCGATTACCCCGCTCACAAGGCCTGAACATCCATTTCAGGTAGTTAATGTGAACATTATAGGGCCCATTGAAACGCCGTCGGCGAGAGGGCACAAGTACGCGCTTTGCTTAGTGGATTTATGTACAAGGTGGCCAGAGGTCGTCTGCCTTCGCTCGTTGACTGCAAAGTCAACGTGCGACGCATTGCTTGAAATTTTCAGTCGCACGGGCGTACCAGAGATGATTTGCTCCTACCAGGGAACTAACTTCAAGTCGCAACTCACACAACTGATGGTGGAGAGGCTGTGCTGCTCCCCTAGATTTTCGACCCCGGAACATCCCGAGAGTAACGGGGCGGTGGAAAGATGGAATCGGGTGCTGAAAAACATGTTGTTTCATATCATGAAGCAAGACTCCAGGAACTGGGATAAGCTGGTTCCATTTGTGTTGTGGGCGTATCGTGAGGTGCCCCATGACACCACGGGAGTAGCGCCTTTTCGGCTTCTGTACGGAAGAAACCCAACGCGCCCACTCGCGATTTTGCAGCAAGCATGGACGGGGGAGATGACAGTGCCAGCGACGCTTAGAGAAAAACCGGAGAAGTACTTGCAACAGCTGCGAAACCAACTCGAAATAGCAGCTAGTGTAGCAAATCTGACGAGCACCGCATGTCAGGGTAGTTACGCCGAAGCGTACAACCGAAAGGCACGCAACAAAGTATTTAAAGTTGGTGACCAGGTGCTCATTTTTGACAAGGACCGCACCACTAAGCTGGCGCCTAGGTGGCGTGGTCCAGTTGCCGTTATAGGGTGTGAGAGACAACACTCGTACAGAATTGAAACAGCAGAAGGGAAAACCTTTGTTGTCCACGCCAACCGGATGAGACCTCATTATGCGAGGGTAAGCCATATCGGGGTTGTGTTCGATGAAGATCGAGAGTTTGGGGAGGTGGAATATGCACCTCAAGCTCCACCCGTATGTCAGAACGAGGCATTGATATCTCCAGAAAGGGTAACTCACCTTGATGCGAGGGCTAGGGCAGAAGTGCAAGTTGTGTTCGAAAAACATGGTGCACTTTTTGACGGGAAGCCTGGAATGGCAAAAGTGGGCCAGCATCGCATTGATCTAGAGGAAGGGGGCAGGCCGAAGAGGGCATTCCCGTATAGAGTACCTGAACTTCTGAAGAAAGAAGTTAGCCGCCAGGTTAATGAACCTTTAGACTGGGGGCTAATCTGCCCTGTAGAGAGTGAATTCGCACACCCAGTTGTGTGTGTAGGAAAAAAGGATGGGACGATGCGGATGTGCATCGACTACCGATCGCTCAATGCCGTTACCCATGGGGACGCCTTTCCAATGACGAACCCACAAGAGCTAATTTTCAGGGTTGGTAGCGCAAGGTTTATTACTGTAGTAGACCTAAGACGTGGCTATTGGCAAGTACCAATGGAACCACACAGTCAGTCCCTCACGGCATTCCTGACACATGAGGGACAGTAGGCGTGGAAAGTGATGCCATTTGGGCTAAACAATTCTGCGGCAACCTTCCGGAGAATGGTCAACACTCTGCTTTCTAAGCACCAGGTGTACGCGACGGCGTACCTTGATGATATCGCCATATTTTCCAACACGTGGCAAGAACACTTGCAGCACCTCGACGCTATTCTCCAGTTGCTAGAGGAGGCGGGGTTGAAGGTGAGCCCAGAAAAATGCCAGGTGGCACAAACGCACATTCGCTATCTCGGGCACGTGGTGGGTTCTGGGACTCACGCGCCGGACCCCGAAAAGACAGCCGCTATTGAAGGCCTCGTTCCGCCTCAGACTAAAAAGGGACTGCGAAGTCTCCTCGGGCTATGTGGGTATTACCGGGAGTATGTACAGAAGTACGCGGAGGTTGCTGGTCCCTTAACCACGTTGACAAAGAAAAGGGTATCTAACCCAATCCCATGGCCTGAAGATGCGCAGCGAGCGTTTCAAAATTTAAAGCAGTCGCTTTGTAGAGCGGTAGCATTGAGCACTCCCGAACCTCATCAGCAATACTGGCTTTTTACTGATGCCTCCGCAACGGCAGCGGGTGCCTGCCTCGCACAAATGTCGGAAGATGGAAAGGACAAGCCGATAGCCTTTGCCAGCCATCGTTTCACACCGATCCAGGAACGATGGTCGACCATAGAAAGGGAAGCCTTTGCTATAATATGGGCGTTAAAGAAGTTTGATCATTGGCTCTTCGGTGCGGTGGTAAATGTTGTCTCTGACCATAACCCTCTGTCATACTTGACGACGGGTACTCCACACGGGGCGAAGTTGGCTAGATGGGCGTTGGCCTTACAGCGCTACAATATCACAATCAGCCACAGAAAGGGTACTAGCAATGGGAATGCTGACGCACTGTCCAGGCTCCCCAATTCATCTTGGGAGCCAATAGAATAGCACTGTCATGTCAACTTGATTGGACGTGAATGTTCCCATTCACCCGCGTTGTGTTGTGAGGTGAACTTGCACCTGAAGGAAACTATGCTCAGACACTCATGAGCGGCGATTGTGCGCTACTTGTTTTTTTTTTGTTTTTTTTTTACCTCGTCTGTTGTGTGTTTCGGTGCGCGTCTGTATTGTTATTTTAGGATTCGGTTGTATTTTGAATGGATGTGATATTTGGCTTCAGCGGCCTTTGTTTGTTTTCGTATAACTGAACGTCTTTGTGTCCAGTTGTACTCTTTGCGAAGGACGTGTAAGGCCGCTGAGTTTTTGCCGACCCTGGGGTGCAATTCTCTGCCCTCCTAAGTATAGTTCGCGGGACAAAAGCAGGGGATGTTGGGGACGCCACTAATCGGCTCGGCGCCTCGGGTCCCGGAAACGCGGACCTTCTTAAAGGTGCCGGCCAAAAGGATGTATACAATGTCGACGCTCGTCCGTCCAGTGATCGGGGAAATGTATGGGGAACTTTGTGACCCTGCCATGACGAGGGAGAGGGCATTGCGCATTACTTGTCGTCGAAGGCGATGCCACAAATTGGCCCGGCGCCTCGGGTTCCCGAAATGCGGACCTTCCTAAAGTTCCTGCTAAAAGGAGGTAGAGAGGGTCGACGACCGTCCAGTGATCGGGGAAAGGCATCTGGAACCGGCTGGGTGACCTTGCCATGCTGAGGGAGAGGGCATCGTGCGTTTCTTGGGCGGAGTTTGGGAAAGTGACATCGAAACACGATTGGTGAAGTGACGAGGGAGAGGGGAGAGTGATTGTTTGAACCTGCCATGCTTTGTCTGATGAAGAGACAAACATTCGAGACGAGGCAGAATGAGAGAGCTCGACTGTAACTGAAGAGTGTCGAACGACGAGATTCCGTGCTGTGCACGCACATCATGCTGTAAACTATTTGTTATGACCTGTAAATACATTTCCTACTTCAACTTTGAACGTCGTCTCCTGGATCCTTCGGTCAGCATCACCGAGCTACGTGGAAAGAAGCTGACCTTCCTCCATAGTAGAGAAGCAACGAACTTTACTATACCCATATAGAAAAAAAACAAAACAAAACGGTCTCGATTTTATTAAACCTTTGGTGTACAACTCTCCTTAGGCCAGGCAACAAGAATGTACAAAAACATGTTGCATCATTTGCTTGGTACAAAAGTTCTGAGCGGTCAAATTGGCGGTTGCGAGCCGTCTTGACTTCGGCAGTTCTCGCTTCAGACCGCTATGTTTTTTTTTGTCTTTTTTTTTAGGAAAAGTAATTTCTTTTTGCCACAATTAAGACATTTTTGTGTTGTAGCTTGCTGTAATAAAAAGCATATTTCCAGATTTTTTTGTTTCTTGTGGTTGTTTACGTGCACTCATGAATGTTTGCGCTCCTTAATCGCGCTCGGACTTCGCATGTATCGTTTATTAAAACTGTAGGGAATAAAAGAACGATGACTCGGATACGAGGCTATGGGGCGCTTATGTTACGGCAAAGCCAAGGGGGAGGTTGGTTTACGTTTGCCACGCGGTATACGTGGTTCTTGGTCGCTGTCGCTGTCAATAGCTAGTAAGATATTTGAACTCACATTTGCCTCGGGGCAAACGTAGACATCCCCCTTGGCACCGCCGTAACATAAGCGCCCCGTACCTTAGCACCCGAGGCGTGGTGCCTCTATTCTCTACAGTTCTAACAAACGAATAAACGAAACTCAAGTAGACTTCAGCCTAACTCCGGCACGAACAGTTGTTCATGCGCTTCTCTCCTTGCGTCTAAAAACGTAAAAACGACCTAAATATTACGGCTCGTCAACGCCTCCCCTTGAAGAATATTTGTAGAATCAACAACTGTGGGCGCGCCCAGGTGGATTACTGCGACAGTTCAGGCAGACTCCTTTCGAATGCGCGGTGGCAGAGTTGGTGTCGGCGCGTCAGTGATGTCATCGGGATGTTTGTGCGTTTGTGCTTGTATGCCCAGGAAAGGCACAGATGTAGAGGTTCACTGCACGTGAACATTGACACAGCTGGTTCGTTACACTGGCGTTGGTCGTCAGTGGGGGATCTCCTCGGTCGCAACAGCATTGCGAAACCTTCGGGCTCCAGTTGGTTTGGCATCGCAGACGAAGCAACGGGAGAGGCGACAGACGTTGCCGTTGTGCACTCAATGTACGCAGCACATAGCTCACTCAGATTTTTTGCGCCGATTACCTCCGCGATCACAAGAAGGTATCTTCCAACAGCAATTTTCACAGTGTCAAGCGTCTAGATGTTGAATTACTGCGGACGCTGCATGCTACCGGGATCTGGTAATTTGTAGGATACAGAGCAGCAGGTCTGCCAGCACCGCTTCGGGGCGCCTGAAGGTGCTCGGATTTTTTTCTTTCTTTTTCTTTTTTTCACTTGGGCGTTTGACTTTTAGTCACTGTGTCATCATTTCAGTCAGTATGTCATCGTGCTGCGCCATCATTTCAATCACTATGTCACCATAAATAAACGTGTTTTCTGCATGCATACTTTGTATGTACCACAGTCCCAGTAACATCGTATGTATAAACCATTGGTAATGCTAATACCTTTTTGCGCATGTAAAAATTATTAAGGTCCCACTATGTAAAATTATTAGAATTTATTTTTTCAATTACAAGGCAGAAGCAGGGTGGAAAAAATCTCCCGACCTCCTATAAAGCCACGCAATGTGTGCAAACAATTTACGGAACTGTTACCAAACATGCTGTCGGAGAAAACATGCAGCACGGCCCATCTGGTTAACAGAATCATTTTAAATTACTCTAAATTATTGGAAACCCAGTACATTGCTTTGTGAAGTTTTATATTTATACGAGTATTTTTGTCACGTTGAGTCACCATCGGAATGTTCTCGTTAAAAAAAAAAAAACAAAAAAAAAACGGTCTCGATTTTATTAAACCTTTGGTGTACACTCTCCTTAGGCCAGGCACAAGAATGTACAAAAACATGTTGCATCATTTGCTTGGTACAAAAGTTCTGAGCGGTCAAATTGGCGGTTGCGAGCCGTCTTGACTTCGGCAGTTCTCGCTTCAGACCGCTATGTTTTTTTTTGTCTTTTTTTTTAGGAAAAGTAATTTCTTTTTGCACAATTAAGACATTTTTGTGTTGTAGCTTGCTGTAATAAAAAGCATATTTCCAGATTTTTTTGTTTCTTGTGGTGTTTACGTGCACTCATGAATGTTTGCGCTCCTTAATCGCGCTCGGACTTCGCATGTATCGTTTATTAAAACTGTAGGGAATAAAAGAACGATGACTCGGATACGAGGCTATGGGGCGCTTATGTTACGGCAAAGCCAAGGGGGAGGTTGGTTTACGTTTGCCACGCGGTATACGTGGTTCTTGGTCGCTGTCGCTGTCAATAGCTAGTAAGATATTTGAACTCACATTTGCCTCGGGGCAAACGTAGACATCCCCCTTGGCACCGCCGTAACATAAGCGCCCCGTACCTTAGCACCCGAGGCGTGGTGCCTCTATTCTCTACAGTTCTAACAAACGAATAAACGAAACTCAAGTAGACTTCAGCCTAACTCCGGCACGAACAGTTGTTCATGCGCTTCTCTCCTTGCGTCTAAAAACGTAAAAACGACCTAAATATTACGGCTCGTCAACGCCTCCCCTTGAAGAATATTTGTAGAATCAACAACTGTGGGCGCGCCCAGGTGGATTACTGCGACAGTTCAGGCAGACTCCTTTCGAATGCGCGGTGGCAGAGTTGGTGTCGGCGCGTCAGTGATGTCATCGGGATGTTTGTGCGTTTGTGCTTGTATGCCCAGGAAAGGCACAGATGTAGAGGTTCACTGCACGTGAACATTGACACAGCCTGGTTCGTTACCACTGGCGTTGGTCGTCAGTGGGGGATCTCCTCGGTCGCAACAGCATTGCGAAACCTTCGGGCTCCAGTTGGTTTGGCATCGCAGACGAAGCAACGGGAGAGGCGACAGACGTTGCCGTTGTGCACTCAATGTACGCAGCACATAGCTCACTCAGATTTTTTGCGCCGATTACCTCCGCGATCACAAGAAGGTATCTTCCAACAGCAATTTTCACAGTGTCAAGCGTCTAGATGTTGAATTACTGCGGACGCTGCATGCTACCGGGATCTGGTAATTTGTAGGATACAGAGCAGCAGGTCTGCCAGCACCGCTTCGGGGCGCCTGAAGGTGCTCGGATTTTTTTCTTTCTTTTTCTTTTTTTCACTTGGGCGTTTGACTTTTAGTCACTGTGTCATCATTTCAGTCAGTATGTCATCGTGCTGCGCCATCATTTCAATCACTATGTCACCATAAATAAACGTGTTTTCTGCATGCATACTTTGTATGTACCACAGTCCCAGTTAACATCGTATGTATAAACCATTGGTAATGCTAATACCTTTTTGCGCATGTAAAAAATTATTAAGGTCCCACTATGTAAAATTATTAGAATTTATTTTTTCAATTACAAGGCAGAAGCAGGGTGGAAAAAATCTCCCGACCTCCTATAAAGCCACGCAATGTGTGCAAACAATTTACGGAACTGTTACCAAACATGCTGTCGGAGAAAACATGCAGCACGGCCCATCTGGTTAACAGAATCATTTTAAATTACTCTAAATTATTGGAAACCCAGTACATTGCTTTGTGAAGTTTTATATTTATACGAGTATTTTTGTCACGTTGAGTCACCATCGGAATGTTCTCGTTAAAAAAAAAAACAAAAAAAGACAGCAACCGCACGGGGGAAAAGGCAATCAGTGGCAATGCGCCAACATAAAGCCATCATTTCCCCACACAGTACACAGGGACCAAGTAAAGAATGCATAATTTCCTTCACAAGCCCTTTTTACAAGCCTTCACAAGCCCCTCTATACTCGGGCGCCATCTATCCCCATGCGGGCGAAGCGCGCTCGGTGCGCCGAATATAATGTGGTCGCCGCGTCAGACAGAGAGTCTTCACATAAGTGTATATGGGGTGAAAAACCTGACTGAAAGAGTGACTCATTTAGAAAAAAAAGTTAGAGGACTTGGCACGGGTTCAGAACGACGTTGTCGGTGTCCAAGCGAAAATAGTTTCTCTAGAAAATGAAGTCAAATCGATATCCGCCACCTGTAACCGTCTTAGTGGTCTGTCAACCAGTTTGGACGCGCTGGATAACAGACAACGCCGGAATGACCTGATATTCAAAGGTCTTCCAGAAGAAGGCAAAGAATCGTGAAACAACAGATCTGAGCAAATTGTGAAGAACTTTATTCAAACACACCTTGGAATTGAGGCCGGAGAAATCGAGCGCGCACACCGATTGGGAAGAAAGCGGGGGGACTACTCTCGTCCGATTATTGTTAACTTCCGTAGCTTTAAAAAGAAGCAAGAAATCCTTGAAAATGCGTCAAAGCTGAAACAACTCGAGAATTTGCGTGTTTGGATAGACGAAGACTTTTCACGTAACATTCGTCATGGTCGAAAAATGCTATGGGAGTACGGTAAAACTCTCCGTTCGACCCAGACCCGTGTGCGCATTGTTTTTGACAAGCTTTTTGTTCGCGATCGTATGTTCTTTTACAATGCAGAATCGGGTGATGTGATTGAACAGGAAAGAACAAGCTCTGTGCCTACACCAGCTGAATCATGACGTCGCGCAAAGGAGCGCCTTTCGGGAACTGTGTCTTTTCTTGTCGCTAATTTTAGGAGTCTTGTTTCCAAGCAAGAAGAACTTTTGTGTTCTTCTTGATATTCCAGTGATATTCCAGTGATATTCCAGTGATATTGATAACCGCGAGCTTGTTTTAGATAAAGATCAGGGACAAAACCTTTCGGTATGGGCGTAACGCCTGAATCACAGTGACCCAACTCTCCAGAGTTAAATAAAGAAACAAACAAACAAACAAAGATTATCTGCTTTATCGGAATACGGGTTGCATTCAAAAGGTGGAGGGGTGCTTATCGCTGTTAAAAAAATGTTTCCACTCTGTCCTTGTCGAATTAAAAAAACCGATCTGGAAATTGTCTGGGTTCGCGTTAGGTTCTTGTTTTCTGACGTCCTGGTTGGTGCATGCTACAAGCCGCCACATGTTACCGTTGATTTTTTCTGTGATCTTTGTATTAACCTTGATGATGTTATTTCTCGTTACCACGGATGTCCTGTATTTCTTGGAGGAGATTTTAATTATCCAGGAATCGACTGGATTTCTCGTGAACCGCTACCAGACTGCAGGCATGTTTCCGAGTGTATAGAGTTCCTGAGTGTTTTTAAATCTCTTTACCTCTTTCAAGTTGTTCTTGAGCCTACCCGAGGAACCTCCATTCTAGGCCTATTGTTTACGACTGCCCCTGACATAATTAAGCGCGTAAATGTTCTTGAAGAGATTAGTGATCATAAAATGGTGGTAATCAAAGTCGAAATGCCAACTCAGCACCCCCGCAACCAGTTTAAAGAAATTCATGACTACTCAAAGGCGAAAACTAATGAAATAAGCACAGTTATGAGGATCTTTTTAGATAACTTTCAGCGGTCCTTCCGCTTACGATCCGTCGAAGAAAACTGGTCCGCATTTAAAGATCAGCTGAATCGTATTCTCAACGACTTCGTTCCAAGAACAAAAATTCCGAACAGCCCTTTACGTCCGTGGTTCTCTAAAAAACTTAAGTCTCTTCTTAACAAAAAGAAACGCTTGTGCAACAGGGCCATGGACAGCAACGATAATCTATCTTGGGAATTGTATAATTCCCATTCATCTTTATGTGCTCTCGAAATTAAAAAAAAAGATAAAAAACTTTCTACAGAGATGACTTACATGGCCTTCTGAAGTCTAATCCAAAAAAATTCTGGAATTGCATAAATCCGCCGAAAAAAAGTTCTAATCGTAGCTTTACGAATGCGGAGGGAAATAGATGTACCGATTTTGAAACTGCTAACAGTTTTAATGAATGTTTTAGTGAAGTTTTCACAAACGAGTCGTTTTCGTTACCTTCTAGTGAATTGACATATGACGATGCTTTTTTGGAAAAGATAACTGTTTGTTCACGTGCTATAGGAAAAATCATCGAATGCCTCCCTTATCGTTTCTTCGCCAGGCATAGATGTCATTAACACTAAATTATTGAAAATTACGCACTAATTTTCTAGCGACATACTAGCTTTGTTGTATCAGCAACCCCTCGAAGAAGTGCATTTTCCGAAAGACTGGAAGCATGCAAAAATTATTCCTGTTCACATGTCCGGTGACACGTCATGCTTAAGTAACTACAGGCCTATATCGTTAACGAGCATTCCCTGTAAAATCTTAGAGCACATCATATATAGTCATATTATTATTTTGTTTTGGAGAATAGCCTTATTTTTGAGGGACAACATGGCTTTAGAAAAGGCAAATCGTGTGAAACGCAACTCTTCGATCTTGTAACTGATCTTTATGAAAACGTTCATTCGCTCCAACAGACCGACATCATATTTCTAGAGTTTTTTCGGGCATTTGACTGCGTACCATACCAGCGGTTGTTTCAAAAACTTGAAACGTTGAATATGGATTCCTAACTTATATTTTGGATTAGACAATTCCTTACGAATAGAACCCAATCTGTTGCAATTTCTGATCAGTTATCATTAAGCACTGATGTTAAGTCTGGCGTGCCCCAGGACTCCGTGCTGGGACCCCTTCTCACTTCGCTGACGATTGTGTGCTGTATAAAAAGATAGTACATACAGCCGACACCTGTACACTTCAAAGCGATCTGAACTCTATTGCTTTATGGTGCAACAGGTGGCAGATGCGAATTAACATCGAAAAAACAAAATGTATGACTGTATGACTGTGACAACAAAGAAATCATCAATCAGTTGCAACTGAGGTATCAATGGTGTCCCTCTGGAAAAGGTAAGTAAATATTAATATCTGGGCGTTTTCATTTCCGATACCCTTAGCTGGCACGATCATATTAACTACATAGTTGGGAAAGCCTGTCGTTCCTTGGGATTCATCAGACGGAAGTTGTATTTAGCTCCCCCTGAAACTCGTTTACTAGCTTTTAAGTCCTTTGTCAGATCTCAGCTTGAATACGCCAGCATCATATGGTCTCCTCACCAGGATTACCTAATTGCCCAAATAGAAACAATTCAAAACAAAACCGCGCGCTTCATATATAGTGACTATTCACCATACACAAGCGTTTCAGCACTGAAACAAAGGGCTAATTTACCCTTAGTAGACGCCAGGCGCAAAGTCTCCCGTCTGGCGTTCATCCACAATATTTATTACTTTGATATTAACCTTAAGGAACGCTTATTGCCTCCCCCTCATCGCATCTTTCCCAGACATGATCATCCTCACAAAATTCGCTTATCAAATTGTCGCACTAACCAATTTCGCAACTCGCCATTACAGCTCGCCATTACAGAATGGAACTCATTACCCCACCACGTTGTAAATATAACAGATAAAAAGAATTCAAATCTACATGTGAACTTTTGTTCCACTTTTCCCAGGAATGAGTCATAGGATGTTGACCTTTTTGTTTTTCATGTGCAAAGACAGTTTAATTTTTTTTCCTGTAGCCTGGTTGGCATGATGCTCCCTGTTTGTGTGCGAGTGTTCTTCTTTTGTGTGGGTATATTATATATTTTTTGTTTGTGTACGAGTGTACTTTTTCTTGAGTGTGTATATTTGCATTGTTTCTTGTAAATCAGCAAATATGTACGAAATTTATTCTTTTAATATTTTTGTCAAAAACGTGTACTCCCCCCTCATACAATGCCTGAAAGGGCGCTTTGAGGTATGTTAAATAAATAAATAAATAAATAAATATTTCTTCCACCGGGATCCAGTCTGCCTGCTGGAGCCCACTCCCATGATCGGAATACAAAATTGGCCAATTTTTTGCACTTGTTTGTTTTCTTGTATAGTAGATATATATACGGGAAGGATAAGTGCACTATTGTCTATAGAACGAGACATGATACAATAATTAATATCAATCCAATCTCGTACATTGGTTCATCGTGAGAAGGCTGTTCAACGCCGGTCTCCACATCGGAGTTCGTTGTTAAATTGGTGAGCACGCTATCTTCTTTGACCGCTTCTTCTTTTTCGTTTCAGTACTACTTTCGGCGAAGAATGATCAACTATTCCACGATTTAAAATGATAACGAGACTCTTCAATAAATACATCAAAATGTGTTTCTGTATTAGGCGTGCCCCACCCCTCGCCGTTTCGACCTGGTTGAGCATTGTACCGGCATGCAGTCGTGTATAACTACTGCGTGAGCACGTTAAAGACCCCAGGCTAGCAATCGTACTGCACTGGCTAAATTTCTCATCTACAGCGCAGAGACAAGTCGCTCCACTGGATGGCAGACTAACATGGCGCTGTGGGCGCGATGCAACTGTGAGCGGGCATTAGCCCATACTAAGGGGTCCACAGTGCCTCTATGTCAGAAAAATTAACGAAAAAAATATTCAATAACTAAAGCTGGTACATAAATGAAGTGTGCCCGTGAGTTGTGGGAGAACACAAATCGAGTTAGATGCTCCGCAGGTGGGCCGTGACGCTCTTGGTGAATCTTCGAAGTGAGACACTGTCGATTGGTGGTGAACTGGTGACTGGCGTGAGGGGAGGGGGGGACTTTCAAAGTTGCACTGCACGGGGTGCGAAGGAGTGCTAGTGACGAAGCGTACGGGTTAAAAGAGTCTGCAGTCCACCAGTGCGAGTAGGCCGCAGGGAGGGGGCAAAAGGAAGCGAGGAGTCCGGTAGCAGAAAAGTGGCTAGGAGCCGCGTGGTCGCTACTTGACGTCGATGTTGAAGCGGGTCTCTGTCGACTGAACGGAGGAGGTGCAGTGCTCGAGAGGATGGTGTTCGAGGGTCGAGTTCGCGCCTCAGAATAAGGTAGGAAGCGCGACGTTCCACCGACTCGAGGGAGGCAACAAGTTGCCTGGTTGCCGAATCCCACACCAAGCAGCAAAACTCCAGGATGGGCAACACCAGTGCTGTGAAGAGCAATCTGGGCACATCGGGACTGCCTCTTCTTGTGGACCAAATGACGAAATAAAACTTTTTTCGGGACTAGTTGGTTCATATCGATTAAAAGGGCGCGAACAAACAGGACGAAAAAAGACACACGTGCGACACGGACAGGCGCGTGTCGGTGTCGTACGTGTGTCTTTTTTCGTCCTGTTTGTTCGCGCCTTTTAACCTTTTAATCGAATGACGAAGCCAAGGAGTCACCTTTCCCCGGACACAAGGTTTTAGACAAAGCGATGAAAATCGCAATGCTGGTCGATGATGACACCTATACTCTGTTTCACCTTATGATGTACCACAGGAAAGGCTACAAGCGCGAGCTTCTTGCTCAGGGCACATCTCGGCGGCAGAAGCTCTCGTGCATGAAGGGCAGCTGCCAATGCTATGAGCTCGCGCTTCTAGCCTCCGCTGCGGTACAACATGCGTTGTTTTTGGGATCTCCACTTGGTTCAAAAAAAGTGTTGGAGGGGTCGAAGGTTGGCACGAGGCAGTGACGTGCATGGTAGCGCATTTGGTTTAAGTTGAGGGGAAGTATGTTATCTTTTGACGAGAGAAGAATGCGATCTAGATCAGCTTGTAACCCTTTACCGAACGTACAATCGCATTTGGCGACGTGAGCGAACGAAAGCGTCGCTGTGGTCGGCCTACCACAATTGTCCGAATGCTGACTATGATGTCTGCAAAAGATGTCTCATCGACGGATATAAGAGGAATGTATGAACTTCAATTTTGACGGTGTTGGCAAAGTTGGTTTCAGGGTGCTATGATTTCAAGCTTCCACCATGCTTATTACAAACTCCATCGAACTTGTTGTTCGCAAGGTCGTGACGTCCCGAGAGGGAACCATACGAGGGCGCCACCGTAACATCTCGCCGGTGGTTCTTTCATTGTCTTTTCGGCTCCTCTTTTCACTATGCCATGAACCCTTGAGCATTTTCCACAGCTGTCCCTCGTGCGTGGAAATCGTACTGGAAAATAAGCAAAGGCCCATTCGCGTACGAGCTCGGGGAGAGGCATATAAAAAAAAGAGAAAACCACTCGTGCAACTAAGTGTACCATGAGCAATCTCACGCAATCCTTTTCCTGAGCTTGTCCGCGGACCAACCCCCACAATCGTGGTCCGGCAAGTCCGCGAACTTATTCTGTGACATTCGCCCACGTGATACGCAAGATACATCAGGTCCGAGGACACGTTTTTCAGGTCCGTGGACATGTCCCTTGGTTTGGCCTGCCCTTTTCTCCAGAAACATGGCCAATCGCACACCCCAGAAGAGGTCACGTCTTGCCTTTCGTAGGAACTTGTCCGCGGACAAAGTTCTTCGTGTGAATACACCTGAAGTCCGTGCAACGATATTGGGTAGGAATGTTTTTCACTTTACACAAACTTATTATCACTAGTGGGACTCGGGTACACTCGCAAGCGAAGCCACTGACCAAGAATCTTCTTTGTCGCTGCGTAATTTCAAGGATAAAAGCGGCTGGTTTTCTTTTCTTCGCAAATAATGACGACCAAATTGTTGGGATCCAAGTGTTGGCGTTGTCAACAATTCAATTCCCAGGATTTCGTTATCAAGCTTTCTGATCACCGCGGTGACGATTACAATGGACACGAACTATTCGTGAGCATTCGATTTAGGCTCGTGAAAACCAATGCCTCGACACGCATTCGAGTAGTGGTTCGTGCCCAATAGGTGAGCAGCGTTTGGCAACTTCCGGTTCCTTAGGAAATTTTGTTTCACCATTGACAAGCGACAACAATGAGCTGCAAGCCTGTGCAAGCATAATTCTGAAACCTCCAGACTTTAGTTTTCAGAACCATCCTTAGAAAGGCTTGCAAATGATCGACGTCGCTTGTCAACAGCTAAACAAAATTGCCTAAGGAACCGGAAGTTGCCAAACGCCGCTCACCTATTGCTGGGATTATGGAAATAGCAGAGCCATTACAAAGCTTGGAACTCAACGCGTGCCCCGTGCTTTGCCGACCCCAGCGCGTGGTTATAACAAACATCGGCGGCATATAATCATCTCTAGATCACGTGGCCGATCGTTTTGGCTGCGAGTTGAGGGGGCAAATGCTGCTCCATAAAAAAAAACAAAAAAAACGTTACTAGGACAACTCAGTTGGAAAGCTGCCAGAAAGCCTGCATTGCAGAAGTGGCTCCGATCCGTACTCGATAACCGAACTAAAGGCGATCAGAACCCCGCCATTTCTCTCGCAGGGGCCACTCCGGGTTACTGATCTCCACTATAAGGGGCTGGATGGCGCATTGAGCAGACAGGTATAAAGCCACCGGAAGTAAGCGGCTTGCCCCGGAAGTAAGTGCTTGACAGGCTTTTCAACACTTCCAAGTGCTGGATCAAACAGCGTTCAGGACGCTGGATTTTTTCTTCTCATCCCAAGAGAGCCTGCTTGTTGCGAAGTAATAGCGCACGTGAACCCGGGAAGCCTCCCGGGAAGCCATGCGATGGGAAAATTTTGATATACAAGTTGAACAAGTGTGCCTATGTCCCACGTTCGAATGCCTTATTCTGAGGATTTAATTAAAGACGGGAGTATTAAACCCAATCAAAGACGCAAAAAAGATGGACCGAAAAATCGACTCAATGCAGTAGAAAGCTCAGCACACGCCCGAGTTCCGGGACAAGGAACGAACTTCCGGTGGCTTCGCTTGCGCCAGGCTTGGAGTGTAGCTATGCGCCATCCAGCCCCCTATAGTAGAGATCAGTGGCTCAGGTGAAGCCGCGAAACACCGGTGGCACCATCTCGGAGTGCTATTTCGCATAAGCTATATAAATAAACTTTCATGTTTTGACTTCAAGGTTGAGTTTCCCAACAGAGTGTTTAGTAACGTTGAAAAAAACCTAACGCGCGTTCATGGATTCTCACTGTCATTGAATAGTTCTAAACGGTATTTATTGAAAGTTGCGAAAAAGTTTTTATAGCCCCTTTGAATTAGCAGACTGAAGAAAATGTATGCACCAACGTGCGGCACTGACGTCGCCTCGCTGCGGTAGTGTTGCTTTCAGAGCATATGCAGAAGCTTCACCTCACGCAAGTCAGGGCATGCGCACTCGCAGCTCCCACACCTGGCGAGAGAAAACGCAGGGTTGTTTAAGGACAGCGCTTTGGACTTTAACATTTATCGAAACACTGATTGCACTTTTGTTGAAATACGCTATTTGGTTTCCCCACCGACAGATGAATTCAGCAAACTACTAGAAGGTACACAAAAAAACGGCTGTGAGATTTAATGCATCCAAGAACCCGATATCTGCGTCACACTTGCTTAAACAAAACAAAGGTTCGAACGTAAGAATCTAGTGTAAGAATCTCGGGTCCGAGATTGACTAGTCAAGGTCATTCTTGCCTCATTGTCTTTTACGCTCGGGGTAAGTGTGAGCGCGAATCTTCTAAATGATCGCAGAAGCGCATCTCCTCGATCATTCAAGCCGCATTATTCCCCCGTTTAAAAGCGCATCGCCCCTATGCAACACAGAACAAAACAAAACAATTTTTAGCTAAAAAAATTCATCTGGAAAACAAGAAGTCCTCAGTTCTACCAAGGGTAGAATGGCTTGAGTCGAACGCCGCGAATCACCTCGGGTCGTAATTGGCGTCGCGATGATGCTTGCCGTTTCAGTACTGTTTCAACAGCCTTTTGCGGAAGCCGCGATGACGAATGGGTGTCCACACCCACACCCTATCTCCGGGCTGGAAGTGAACCACCCAACGACAAAGGTTGTAGCGGCCAGCAGCGGACACGCTGCTGGTCTTGAATACGGATTCGGGCTGCTGGCGGGCTTCTTCGGCACGTTGAGCAGCCACCTGGGCGTCGTCGCTCCAATCGCCAGCTGGCTCGGGGGGCAGCATCCCGTACAGCATGGTTGTTGCCTTTCGAACAAGTACCAGCTGGAAAGGAGTAACCCCAGTTGTCTCTTGAACTGCCGTGTTGTAAGCAAACGTGACGCATGGTAAGACCTCGTTCGTCGTCATGTGCTCCACACCGACGTACAATGCGATCATGTCGGCGGTGGTCTTGTTTAATCACACGGTTGCTCTGTGGGTAGGAAGCCGTGGTTCGACGGTTGTCGGTGCGGGTCAGTCGGAGTATCTCTTGTGTCATTTGCGCCATGAACGATGAACCTCGGTTCGTAATCAGGACGTGGGAAGCGCCGCGTCGGAGGACGATGGACTCGACGAAGAACTTAGCTACTTCCACCGCGGTTCCCAATGAGAGTGCTTTTGTCTCGGCGTACCGTGGGAGATAATCCGTTGCTACCATTATCTAACAGTGTTCTTGCGTCGATAGCGGGAAAGGTCCAAGTAGATTCATTCCAATCTGCTGTAACGGTGCAGTTGGGAGCGCGATGGGCTGCAGGAGGCCTGGCGGCTGCAGGAGGCTTGGCGGCTTCGTCGGCGGTTTGCTCCGTCCCTGGCACTCGTGGCACGATCGTGCGTGGAGGTCGACAGTCTTCTTCGGGAGCTTGGGCAGTAGTACTTCTCTCAAATCCTTGCTAGAGTCCTGCTGTAGCCAAGGTGACCAGATGTCGGGTTGTCGTGGCAGGCTTGAACGATCTCTTCTCGAAGACTAGTAAGGATTACCAGAAGCCTTGTGGAGTTGCTGTTATCAAAGTATTCCCTTTGTAGAAAATACCTTTGCCGGACGGCGAATGTTGGCAGGGCACGTGAGAAAGCTCGGGGAATCGTACACCCTCGTCCCTCCAAGTGGTCGATCAGCGCACTCAGTTCAGGATCGTCCGTTGAAGCGTTTTCTACCGGGATGAACGGAAGACTTCCAGCCGCAGGCCCGGGCGGACAGGCCCAAAAAGCCCCTAGTTTATTCTAACAATCCAAGATATAGAGAGGTCCGGTCACATGATAGTACACGAGCACGGTACACTTTCCGCAAGTCATATTGAGGGGTGACAGATGTCCGGTCACATGATGATAGACAACCACGGTACACTTTCCGCAAGTCATATCGAGGTGCGGCAGTAAAGCGTGACAGTATCGTGCTAATCACAGACGACCGATAATACTACATCCCCCTTTACCGAGTGAGAGGAAGAGTTTTCATCAAAGAAGCAATCGGCCACGAACATTCAAAAAGGTCGTCGAGTGGCATTGACAAGGATCGACGATAAACACTCATATCAACCGTGCAGAATTCACAACCAACATGAATCAATCGAACACGCGGAGTTCAAAACAAACAAGTATCAAGTACGGTGCATTCAGAAATTCTGTACCGCTCGCGCTGGCGTACTACCCGGCCAGATCCCGTCGCATAGACCGGAGGGACCACAGGCAACGGAACACTAGACTCATGTCCTTGACTCGGACTGTTTTGGCCAATCGGAGAACCGGGACGACTGGGACACGTTACCCTTTGGCAGCTGTCAGTTTTCACTTCTGGGAAATCGTAGCAGTCACTAGTTTCAACACTTCCCCCGTCCTGCTTCAACTGGACCAGGGCTATTCGGTTCCGTTCGATTCCTAGCAAAACGGACAATTGGGCAAATTGGTAAGAGTCGGTAAGACTTCACCAACTGAACCTGATCAGTGTTGCTGCAGGAGCGAAGAAGGGAAAAAACCTTACGTTAGATGTATTTTTCGCGGCAAAAACCCATAAGCCAGGAGTCCCCTTTCCTATCATAGTGTCCGAGCGGGCTTCGTGGTTGCAGGCTATTTCGGGATATTTGCAAAGGCACCTCGACTCCCTACATATTGTAGACCCAATGTGCGTTCCCAATTACCAGGCAGTTGTTGACTTTCTAAATGTCAGTAAACCAAAAGGGTGCAGCGCGTTCAGTATCAATGTTGAAGAATTATATTATTCCATGCCACAGGACGACCTACTGGTTAGTGTCAAGGAGAGCATAATAGAACACAACGACGAAAGCGCCTTCAGGACGCGATGAGGAATTACGGTAGAATACTTTCTCGAACTCCTGTCCGTTTATTTGAAGTCCACACTGATCGGATGGCAGAACAAGGTGTGCATACAGAAGTCCGGAGTACGCATAGGGTCGAGGGTATCCCCTGTGCTCCGTAACATCTTCCTAGGCAAGATCGATTGGGATCTGAAACCCTGCTTGGAGAAAAACACCAAAAAAGTGTTTAGGTACGTAGACGATTATTTGGTGTTCGTTGAGAGGGCTAATTTCTATCAGAAGCTTGACGATGTGCTGAAGATCTTCGCGGAAAAAGGGCTAGGACTTCGATTCACCTATGAAGCCCCAAAAAATAACCTCATTCAGTTCCTGGACCTCCGCATCGAAGTTAGGGACGATCATGTTTGCTGGTGTTACAGTCCCAGAACAGCCAAGGCTCTTCTAAACTTTTAATCAGCCCACTCCAAACTCGTGAAATAACGCATCGCACTTTCCTGTCTGAGGACTGCTTTAACAAGCACATGCATCCACAGATTGAGTTACAGCTTTATGTCCCAAATTCAACGGCCCAAGGATTCGGGATATCCTAATTCGGTCATTTCTTCTGCTTGCGAAAAAATCGTGAAATACCTTAATACAGATCCAGAGATCGAACAACGTGACCTCGAGCAGAAAGAGGAAAAGAAAACTTCAGTCATACCGTACATCCACCGCCTTTCCCACGGACTCAAGAAAGTCGCCTCGAGATAAAATGTGAATGTTGTTTTTTCCGCCCGCCTTAAGCTCAGCTCCGTGTGCTCCGCAGTCAACAAACGCGCGAGAAACGACGATCCTACGTCTCACAGCGGCTGCAGCAACAAACACGGAATGCAATTTGTCGCCTGCATAGAAGGCGTGGTCTACACGATTCCGTTTTCCTGCGGGCGTGCTTACATAGGACAGACTGGGCGTCGCCTCAACATAAGACTACGAGAACACCACAGTTCTATGAAAGGAACCGCTCACACACAACTCGCAATGCATTGCCGGGATTGCGGATGCCAACCCCTTTTTAACAACACGACAGTGATGTTCCGACACAACCACAAACTACCCCGAGAAATGATGGAGACGTACAACATAACACAAAACGGATCCTTGTGTGTGAGCCAGCCCACAGTGACTTTGATGAAGAGCGAGATAGGCTCTTTGGATCTCGGATGACTTGGCCGGTTTCGTGTTGAGTGAAAGAAGAAGCGCCAGGGCCACGGAGGGGCATGCCTGCGCGAGCAGCAGCAGCATCATATGGTTTTTCTTTGCAATAGAATCAGTTGCTATACTCTGTTTCACCTTATGACGTACCACAGAAAAGGCTACAAGCGCGAGCTCCTTGGGAACATCTCGGCGCCACAAGCCCTCGTGCGTTAAGAGAAGCTCCCAACGCTATGAGCTCGCGCTTCTAGCCTTGTCTGCGGTACAACATAAGGTGAAACGGAGAATAGTTCAGCGCTTGTCCTGTGTTTTCTCCTCTGTCTGTCCTTCTCCTAGTCGCGCTGTAAGTTATAATGATCCGTTCGACTCGGCAACCGTGCCTCAACTCTACCACATTGGAGCGCGGCCGGCTATCCGGTTGAAGGACCCCGGACTTCTGTCTGATGTCTTTCACCCAGACGACGTCACCGGGCTTTCTGAGGCAGGTGACGCGCCGCATAGCGGCTGTTATAGCAGCGGCGTTGCGTGTCTTTAAAGAGCAAGTCTTTTTGACGGATCTCCTTCAGGTTTGGCGTACTTGGCGCCAGTTTCTTTGGCTGGTGTGGGCGCGTTGCACGAAGCCGCCGACTCATTAGCAGCTCCGCTGACGTGCTGCCTAGTTGTCCCGGGGTGTCCCTGTAGGCTAACAGGGTCAAATAGGGATCATTTGACTTCAACAACAGTCTTTTAGCTGTTTTAACCATTCTTTCAACTTCACCGTTTGCCTGCGAAAATCTCGGGCTCGATGTCACGCTTCAGAACCGATAGTCTCTCAGCGAACTGCCTGAATCCCTGGCTAACGAATTGTTTGCCGTTATCCGTCACCAGAACTTCCGGTATGCCATGCTTCGAAAATATACTTTTAAGTTGTTCTACAACATGGGAACTAGTCAGGTCTTCAAGACGGTACGCTTCAGGAAAGCGAGAAAGGTAATCTACTACTAAAAATAGTTACTTACTTTCATGTGAAAGATGTCTGCCGCCACCCTTTCCCATGCCCTAGACGGAGTCTTAGTCGGCATCATAGGCTCTGACGGCTGGTCATGGTACTCTGCACAAACCCTGCAATTTGTGACAACTGAAGCAAGCTGAGAGCTTAGGCCAGGCCACCACACGAATCTAATGCTCTGACCCTGCACCGGGCAATACGCTGATGCCCTTCGTGAAGCTGCTTCAAGACCTCGCGTCTTAGTGGCTGGGGAACCTCGAGGCGGCTGCCTTTCAGAAGGATGCACTTACAAATACTGAACGTTCCACGTTCTTGCAAATAAGGCTTTAGCACGGCCGGTAAGAAGGTTGTGCGGGGCCACCCTTCACGAGTAAAGCGAATTAACCGTTGGAAAGTCTTATCACATGCTTGCTCTTCGGCAACTGATCTGAAGCTGTCAGACTCGCTCAACTCTGACAACGAACCTGCCACAAATCTGCTTACTTCTTCTACTGAGAGGCAGTTCACCATTCGCTTTTCCCGCAGAGGTGCCCGTGATAGTGAATCAGCAATCACAAGGTTTTTACCTGGCACATGCTTGACCTCGAAGCTAAAACGCATCAACCGCATCCTAAACCTTTGAATGCGCGGTGGAAGCAAATCCAGTGGGGAGTTTCCCAGCAAGGTAACCAGCGCCTTATGGTCAGTTTCTACAGCAAAATGCAAACCCCTTAGGAAACTTTCGGGGAGCTCTGCGGCCCATGTCAGAGCCAAGGTCTCCTCAATTTGCGAGTCGCGCATTTCCGTGGGTGTTAGAGACCTTGAAACCTACAGGCCTAGGCTCGTTATTGGGCTGCAGCTGTATCAAAACAGCCCCTATCCCATATGACGAAGCATCTGCCGAAAGAATCATCGGGTACGTTGGGACATATGTTGCCATGCAACTATCCAAACAGATAGCTTATTTTAGATACTCAAGCGCTACCACTTGACCGTCAGTCCAAAGCCATTCTGCATTCTTTAGCAGCAGCTGACGTAACGGTGCTGTTTTCTCAACCAGATTGGCGATGAACCGTGAACAGTGGTTTACGAGACCCAACAGCCTGCGCATCTTAGCCACGTTCGTTGGTGCCGTCATCTCAGTTATCGCTTGCACCTTCGCGGGATCGGGGCGTATGCCGTCTTTGCTCACCACGCAACAGAGGAAAGAAAGTTCCTTCACGTTGAACTGGCCTTTTTCCTTGTTCAAGGTTACACCGGCTTTGGAAAGTCGCTCCAGAGTGCAATGCAGACGCCCATCGTGCTCTTTCTGGTTGGAGCCAAAGAGTAGCACATCGTCTATCAGGTTCACCAGCCCCGCGATTTTATCAAGAATTTTGCTCATGCGCTTCTGAAATTACCCAGGGGCTGAGGTTATCCCAAACGGCAACCTTTTGAAGCAGTAACGGACATATGGCGTGATGAACGTAGTTAACCGCTGGCATTCTTTCGCCAACTTCGATTGATGGAAACCCGAGTTGGCGTCGAGTTTTGAAAACACCGCAGCTCCACAGAGCAACGCTAGAGTATCGTCACCTAGGGGAAGTACGAAACGCTCCCGTCTTATATTCTTGTTGAGTTTAGTCAAGTCAACAGAAATGCGTACGTCTTCCCGACGGCTTTAAGACCGGGACTATGCCCGCACACAACGCAGTTGGGCCTTCGACTTTTCTAATGACTCCGTTCACTGCCATTTTGTCGAGTTCTTTTTTTACCCCCTCTCGCAAAGGGATGGAAATACGACGGGTGGTGTGAAAGGCGTAGGGCACATTCTCTGGCTTCAGACGAATGCAATATTCTCCTTTCATGGTCGCAAGACCATTGAACAATGAAGGATAGCTTGCTTCAACCGATACTTGATTGACGAACTTTACTATTCCTAAGGCTCCGATATCTGGTGAGCCTACGATGACAGACTTTACTGATTCAACAACAAAAAACAGTCTGTCGAGTGGAATTACGCTTCCACAAAATGGTGGAAACAAACTGTACTTTGACCTTCAACTCCTCATTGCCTGGCCCCTATAAAGCGACATTGGAACGCTCAAGCTGCCCTGGTAATCATGGGAAGGACGATGGAACTACTAAAACTTTAGCTCCCGTGTCGATTTCCGCAGAAACGACCGCATCATTGATAGACACTTCTACCGTTCTAGCTTTGGCACTTGTAACTCCCAAGAATCAGACAAAGTTCCTGCGGTTCGGGGTTCACGTTCCAGTCTCGACAGTGCTGGCGCCTACCTTGAAGGATCTTACTTGTTTAGTTGAGCAGACGGCGGCGAAATGTTCTCGATTTCCACACTTGTGGCATACGGCTCCTCGGGCTGGGCACGAAGAACGGGAATGCAGGACCTCTCCCGCACGTTGAGCACTTCGGAGAGCTGTTGGTGTTGTGTCCGACGCGTTGACTGTTCTTTGTTCTTGGGCGATGCCCGTGGAGCTTCCCTTCACGGCGAACCGCGTCGACCTCGGCGCTCGACGGACACAGCCTCCGAAAATTCCGTAGAACCGGTGCGAAGCTCATTTTGTTGTCGTTGCATACTTTCTTTCATACGTGCCTTCGCAAAGGCGTTTGACACTGTCAGCGTCGCATCCATCTGAAGAGCCTAAAGGCTGTTCATATGGGTGCCTAAAGAGTTTGGCGTCGCGTAAGCCCACAACGAAGCGGTCGCGAACCATCCGCTCTTTTACTTCGCCATATGGTCGCACGGGTCTGCCAGAGTATGTAAGGCTGTGGCAAACTGGTCCACCGTCTCGCCTGGTCCCCGACAGCGGTGCTGAAAGCACACGCTTTCATAAACCAGGTTGCGTGCAACGACAAAGTAGTCGCGAAACGTTTGCTTGACAACGGCGTATTTCTTCGAATCTTCTCCCGACAGGTTGAGGGTCTGGAATATCTTGCGCGCCTGCCGTCCTATGATGAACAGCACGGTTCGTACCTGAGCTTCCTGTGTCCGCTCACTCAGTCTGGAGGCGAATTGGTAATCGTCGAAGTCCTGAACCCAAGCAGGCCATTCTGACGTTTTTTTTATGTTGAAGCTCGGCGGCGGTTGTACCGGAAAAGGTCCCGGCTGAAACACAACCTTGTCTTCGTCGCCAGGGATGCCTGGTTATCCTTGAACGGCGGCAACGGCAGAAAGTGGGGGACGGAGCACAAGGAATGGCAGGTATCTCATCCACTTTTGACACCATGTCACGTTTTCTACCGGAATGAACGGAAGACTTCCAGCCTTAGGCCATGACGGACAGGCCCAAAGAAGCCCCGAGTTTATTCCGGCAATCCAATGTATACAGAGGTCCGGTCAGATGACAATAGACGAGCACGTTACACTTTCCGCAAGTCATATCTAGGGGTGACAGATCTCCGGTCACATGATGATAGACGAGCACGGTACACTTTCCGCAAGTCATATCGAGGTGCAACAGACTGCGTGACAGTATCGCGCTATACGCAGATGACCGATACACTTCCATGCCATTAGCGCTGACTGCGCCGAGAAAGCGATCGTCGTCGTCGTCGTCGTCATTGGCACAGTCGGAAGCTGACTCGACAGGGGCTCTGGACAGGCTGTCGGCATCGCTGTGCTTTCGGCCTAACTTGTAGACTACGGTCGCGTCGTACTCTTGGCAGTCGTATACTCCATCATGTGGGGCATCCCGATGGGTCCTTGAGACTCGCTTACCAGCATAGTGGGTGTTGGTCGGTGACCACTTCCCTAGTTCAGTTTGGTAGCAAAGCAGTGCAAGCTACTTAAGAGCGTTCGTTTAACGACACGAAATAAATTATGTTTAGACATCGATCGCCACACCAGCGATAAAGTATTTTTTGTAAAACTTTAATATACACTGTATTGGATTTTTATAAAGGCTAATTTTCCGGACCATTGATTTTACCGACAGCTTAAGAAACGCAGTCGTCATGCATTCATTAAGCTGTCAAGTAATAATAGAACGCGGATATTTGCTCTGGGCGTCCTCTAGCGGGAAAGATGTGCCTAGTTCTTGGCTGTAAATAGTGGCCTCAAGGCTAAATATATAAGTTAGAACTAGTTTTGTAACTGGAAATGAGCGCCAAAGGAACGGGGACAGGTGAAGAAGTGGACGACAAGCACGGGGCGCACTCGCAACAGAACGTTTATTACAAAAAACGCCTGCTTAAATACCTAAACTAAACCTTGTCACTTCCAGCGTCCCCCCTCTTTTTCTAAATATAGAAGTTCTTTATCTGATAAGGCCACTGACGGCTCGCTGATACGGATATCCGCCCTTCTTGTTTTTATTATGAATGCTTCGTGAATCTCTCTGGATGTTTTTTTGCCGTGTCGCCCCAGGATGATTGCGTTTGACAACTTCGGGGTGCACGGGCATCGATCACAATGCACGGCCATATGGCCTGGCGGCGTCTGTTTTATAGTTGCCGCGTGCTCCCTCGCACGATCATTAATGCAGCGGCCTGTTTGCCCTGCATACGAGCGTCCACAGGATAATGGTATATCGTAGACGACAAACTTTCTTTTGCGGGTGCGCCCCGTGTTGTCGTCCACTTCTTCACCTGTCCCCGTTCCTTTGGCGCACATTTCCAGTCATGAAGCAACAATCCCAGCTAAACATTTTGTCGTCTTGTAACGCGTTGTTAGAAAAAAGTATTTGATTAAATAATAAAAACCCTTGGTTAAAAAAAAAGTATTGAATTATATTACGTGATTACTCGAGACAAGAAGTAATTGGCCGGTACTTAAAAAGTAGCCTTTATTTCTTCCGTTTACATGGAATTAAAAAAAAAAAGTTGTGATTGTTTTGTTAGTTTAAAAACATGCTTTCTGTGCTCTACATTTTATTGAATTAAAATCAGCGAACTACAAACTAGTTATCTCATTAATCTATCAATTTTGGTAAATCATCCTCTTATCAGAGACTTTGTTCGAGGATTCCTTGGTAGGGAAGCTGCACAAACAAAGGGCGCCCATTCGCAAGGGGGGGGGGGGGGAGAAGGGGGGGGGGAACGTAACGGTTACGAGTAATTTTAGTACTCCCTAAAGTGTTCAGATCACTGTTGCGATTACTTCCTAATAAATTTATGAAATGAATACAAACTTACTCCAAAAAGTAACCGATTGCGAGTAATTTGATTACTTGTAATGAGTGCCGTTCAAGTCTGGTTAGAATTAACAGACCCTTTTCAATGCCCTACCGAGCAACATTTGCGATCTCCATATCTCGGGCACGAAGCTTGTGATTGGTTCCGAGTTCACGCCGAACTCTGGAGTCACACCTCGTATCCAATACATGCTACCGGGACATGCCTAAAGAATGGAAAACTCGGGTAATTAGCGAATCGGCTATATACTAGATTGCGTTGCTATTCTAAAAAGGGTATGTTAAAACGGAAGACTGAATATATTTATTTCGTGTAAGTGCAACATTTTTTTGAATCAGATAGGAACTATCTACAGGATGAGTCAGAGGGAATGATGGCTGTTTGACGGGACCGCACAAATTGCTTTTTGAACGTATCGAGCTCATATTTTACCCAGAGGTGACCGAAGAACGTGCATTAAGAGTATAACTATTCCGCGGAACGAAATTACTCGAGCAAAAAGTTAGAAATGGAAAACCTGAAATTTGTGGTGTCCGTCTGCAAATTACAGGCGCCTGATTGGCGCAACAACGAAATATGTGTTTGCTCCTTCTTTTCTTTAGACAATTATTTTCGGCTTCATGTCGTCTCCTGCTTTGCACTTGCTGGTCGTTACCGCGTCTCTTTTTTCCTCTGCAGCTTTCGTCCGTGCTGTTTCGGAGTACATTCACAACTCTTAAAAAGTGCTTGGGTGTACCTCGAGCCTTTTTTATTCTACCGATAAAACATTAAAAATGAAGATAAAACAACAACAAAACGAAATATGTGTTTGCTCCTTCTTTTCTTTAGACAATTATTTTCGGCTTCATGTCGTCTCCTGCTTTGCACTTGCTGGTCGTTACCGCGTCTCTTTTTTCCTCTGCAGCTTTCGTCCGGGCTGTTTCGGAGTACATTCACAACTCTTAAAAAGTGCTTGGGTGTACCTCGAGCCTTTTTTATTCTACCGATAAAACATTAAAAATGAAGATAAAACAACAACAAAACGAAATATGTGTTTGCTCCTTCTTTTCTTTAGACAATTATTTTCGGCTTCATGTCGTCTCCTGCTTTGCACTTGCTGGTCGTTACCGCGTCTCTTTTTTCCTCTGCAGCTTCCGTCCGGGCTGTTTGGGAGTACATTCGCAACTCTTAAAAAGTGCTTGGGTGTACCTCGAGCCTTTTTTATTCTACCGATAAAACATTAAAAATGAAGATAAAACAACAACAAAACGAAATATGTGTTTGCTCCTTCTTTTCTTTAGACAATTATTTTCGGCTTCATGTCGTCTCCTGCTTTGCACTTGCTGGTCGTTACCGCGTCTCTTTTTTCCTCTGCAGCTTTCGTCCGGGCTGCTTTCGGGAGTACATTCGCAACTCTTAAAAAGTGCTTGGGTGTACCTCGAGCCTTTTTTATTCTACCGATAAAACATTAAAAATGAAGATAAAACAACAACAAAACGAAATATGTGTTTTCTCCTTCTTTTCTTTAGACAATTATTTTCGGCTTCATGTCGTCTCCTGCTTTGCACTTGCTGGTCGTTACCGCGTCTCTTTTTTCCTCTGCAGCTTTCGTCCGGGCTCTTTCGGAGTACATTCACAACTCTTAAAAAGTGCTTGGGTGTACCTCGAGCCTTTTTTATTCTACCGATAAAACATTAAAAATGAAGATAAAACAACAACAAAACGAAATATGAGTTTGCTCCTTCTTTTCTTTAGACAATTATTTTCGGCTTCATGTCGTCTCCTGCTTTGCACTTGCTGGTCGTTACCGCGTCTCTTTTTTCCTCTGCAGCTTCCGTCCGGGCTGTTTCGGAGTACATTCGCAACTCTTAAAAAGTGCTTGGGTGTACCTCGAGCCTTTTTTATTCTACCGATAAAACATTAAAAATGAAGATAAAACAACAACAAAACGAAATATGTGTTTGCTCCTTCTTTTCTTTAGACAATTATTTTCGGCTTCATGTCGTCTCCTGCTTTGCACTTGCTGGTCGTTACCGCGTCTCTTTTTTCCTCTGCAGCTTTCGTCCGTGCTGTTTCGGAGTACATTCGCAACTCTTAAAAAGTGCTTGGGTGTACCTCGAGCCTTTTTTATTCTACCGATAAAACATTAAAAATGAAGATAAAACAACAACAAAACGAAATATGTGTTTTCTCCTTCTTTTCTTTAGACAATTATTTTCGGCTTCATGTCGTCTCCTGCTTTGCACTTGCTGGTCGTTACCGCGTCTCTTTTTTCCTCTGCAGCTTTCGTCCGTGCTGCTTTCGGAGTACATTCGCAACTCTTAAAAAGTGCTTGGGTGTACCTCGAGCCTTTTTTATTCTACCGATAAAACATTAAAAATGAAGATAAAACAACAACAAAACGAAATATGTGTTTTCTCCTTCTTTTCTTTAGACAATTATTTTCGGCTTCATGTCGTCTCCTGCTTTGCACTTGCTGGTCGTTACCGCGTCTCTTTTTTCCTCTGCAGCTTCCGTCCGGGCTCTTTCGGAGTACATTCGCAACTCTTAAAAAGTGCTTGGGTGTACCTCGAGCCTTTTTTATTCTACCGATAAAACATTAAAAATGAAGATAAAACAACAACAAAACGAAATATGTGTTTTCTCCTTCTTTTCTTTAGACAATTATTTTCGGCTTCATGTCGTCTCCTGCTTTGCACTTGCTGGTCGTTACCGCGTCTCTTTTTTCCTCTGCAGCTTTCGTCCGTGCTGTTTGGGAGTACATTCGCAACTCTTAAAAAGTGCTTGGGTGTACCTCGAGCCTTTTTTATTCTACCGATAAAACATTAAAAATGAAGATAAAACAACAACAAAACGAAATATGTGTTTTCTCCTTCTTTTCTTTAGACAATTATTTTCGGCTTCATGTCGTCTCCTGCTTTGCACTTGCTGGTCGTTACCGCGTCTCTTTTTTCCTCTGCAGCTTTCGTCCGGGCTGTTTCGGAGTACATTCGCAACTCTTAAAAAGTGCTTGGGTGTACCTCGAGCCTTTTTTATTCTACCGATAAAACATTAAAAATGAAGATAAAACAACAACAAAACGAAATATGTGTTTGCTCCTTCTTTTCTTTAGACAATTATTTTCGGCTTCATGTCGTCTCCTGCTTTGCACTTGCTGGTCGTTACCGCGTCTCTTTTTTCCTCTGCAGCTTTCGTCCGTGCTGTTTCGGAGTACATTCACAACTCTTAAAAAGTGCTTGGGTGTACCTCGAGCCTTTTTTATTCTACCGATAAAACATTAAAAATGAAGATAAAACAACAACAAAACGAAATATGTGTTTTCTCCTTCTTTTCTTTAGACAATTATTTTCGGCTTCATGTCGTCTCCTGCTTTGCACTTGCTGGTCGTTACCGCGTCTCTTTTTTCCTCTGCAGCTTTCGTCCGGGCTGTTTCGGAGTACATTCGCAACTCTTAAAAAGTGCTTGGGTGTACCTCGAGCCTTTTTTATTCTACCGATAAAACATTAAAAATGAAGATAAAACAACAACAAAACGAAATATGTGTTTTCTCCTTCTTTTCTTTAGACAATTATTTTCGGCTTCATGTCGTCTCCTGCTTTGCACTTGCTGGTCGTTACCGCGTCTCTTTTTTCCTCTGCAGCTTCCGTCCGGGCTCTTTCGGAGTACATTCGCAACTCTTAAAAAGTGCTTGGGTGTACCTCGAGCCTTTTTTATTCTACCGATAAAACATTAAAAATGAAGATAAAACAACAACAAAACGAAATATGTGTTTGCTCCTTCTTTTCTTTAGACAATTATTTTCGGCTTCATGTCGTCTCCTGCTTTGCACTTGCTGGTCGTTACCGCGTCTCTTTTTTCCTCTGCAGCTTTCGTCCGGGCTCTTTCGGAGTACATTCACAACTCTTAAAAAGTGCTTGGGTGTACCTCGAGCCTTTTTTATTCTACCGATAAAACATTAAAAATGAAGATAAAACAACAACAAAACGAAATATGTGTTTTCTCCTTCTTTTCTTTAGACAATTATTTTCGGCTTCATGTCGTCTCCTGCTTTGCACTTGCTGGTCGTTACCGCGTCTCTTTTTTCCTCTGCAGCTTTCGTCCGGGCTCTTTGGGTACAAGTTATCTTCATGGTGCGGTTAGCTTCCAACGAGCGAGTGAAGGCTCCTCTCTTGTACGGGGAGTGCCAGACGAAGAAAGAGGTCCGCCGACGTTTTCGGGCGGAGTTTCAACGGCAACCTCTGGACTGTGCGAGGCGCCTCAACGAGGAGGAAAACATCCGAAACGAGCTAACGACAAAAATGGCGTCATCACCGAAGCGGACTTTGAAAAATGCAGTACTCGGTGCCTTCACTGCCGACCTCCACCTGTCGACGCGGAAAGCACTGCTGACGTCTCTCGACCGTTGCGCCAATTAAACATCTTTGAGGCGCCGAAAGTAGAAAGTAGAAACTGATACACAATGCCGCCTGTTGACGAATGCTACACGCACAAAGGTCTCCAGCCGCAGTAACTGGTCTGTTGTAGAGCGTTCAGGCCGACAGTCACACTGATTGATATCCAGGATATTATGCTGCTCGAGAAAATAAATAAGGCGCCTGTTAATTAATCTTTCAAAGGTTTTCCCCAGACAACTTGACAATGCTATTGGCCTGTAACTTCCAGGGAGGGAAGGGTCCTTGCCAGTTTCAACAGCGGTATAACTTCAGCCCGCTTCCATTCGACAGGGAAGTAGGCATCGCTCCACAGGCCATTGAAGTAACTGAGAAGAACACTGAGTGACTCTCTAGATAAGTGTCGGATCATCTCATAGTGAATTCCATCAGGACCGGGGGCTGAATTCTTGCAGGAGTTTAGAGCCACTTCAAGCTCAACCATTGTAAATGGCTGATTGTAAGGTGCAGACGTTCCTCCTGTGAAGCAGAGCCTCGTCTTCTCGATGCTTGCCTTACGCTTCAGGAACGCTGGAGAGTAATGTGTGGAGTTTGAAACAGCAGCGAAGTGAGTGCCCAACAGGTTAGCCTGGTCTAGCAATGAGGCTCCAGAAGGAAAAAGGGGGATTGTAAAACATCGGTATTTCCCCTCGACCCTGTGAAGTCGGTCCTACACTTCCTTTACTGAAACATAGCTGCTGATGGAGGACAAGTAACCTCTCCAAGATTTTCCTTTAGCCTGCTTCCGAGTCCAACGGGCACGAGCTCTGCGCGACTTGAATTCAATCAAGTTAACAGACGTCGGGTATCTACGAAAGACACCCCAAGCCTTATCTTGGTTATTCTTCGTGGTGGAACAATCCTTATTCCACCATGACTTACATTTCTTGGGGATGTTCGAAGAAGTTTGAGGGATGGAGAAAAGAGCAGCACCAATTATATGCTCTGTGATGTAGGCTGTGGCTTCGTCATGAGTTAACGAAGAGCAAATAGACGTAACAAGCTCGGAGTTTTGGCTAAAACGAGCCCAGTCTGCTTTTTCCAGCTTCCAACGCGGAGTCCGTTTCATGAGAGTGGGAATTGATTTTACGCTCTCCAGAGTAATCGGAAAGTGGTCGCTGCCGAAGGGATTATTTAAAACGCTCCATGTGAAACAAGACACCAAGGATGGAGATGAAACGGAAAGGTCAATGGACGTAAATGAGTTGTGAACTGCGCTAAAAAAGGTAGGTTCTCTGCTGTTCAAAAGACAGAGACTGGATGACAGTAAAAACCGTTCAATGACCCCACCACGCGAGTCCTGGCGTGTGTCACCCCACAAGGAATGGTGGGCATTAAAATCTCCTAAAAGTAAAAAGGGGTGAGGGAGCTGAGTAACTAAATCGCGAAGATAATGAATATGCAGTGAAACATTTGGTGGAATATAGATGGAAACAATGGTGATAAAGCGGTCCCAGAGGAGACGTACAGCTACAGCCTCAAGGGGTGTAGAAAGAGGAATCTGAGAACAAGCTACTCCACTTTCGACGATCACCGCTACTCCACCAGATGAGTTTGATGTGGAACGATCCTTTCTAAAAACTTGGTGACGACGTAAAACAGACACATGATGATCATTGAGGTGCGTCTCTTGTAAAGAGACAGCTATAGGACGGAGGTCGTCCATAAACAAATTAACATTATCAATATTGCGTAAAAGACCGCGGCAGTTCCACTGCATAAAATAAATTTCGTCATGCCTCTAAAAACGAAATAATAAAAAAATTAAATTAAAACGTTGTTAAACTTGTAACACTAGAGGGGAGTACATAAAAACTTACAAATCTGCCGCTCATGGCAACATTAGATCAACATCATCACTTTGGGGAGGTGACAGGTTTTTTGTTCTTCTGTTTACTCTTAGGAGTCTGCCAGTCCATGTCGTCTTGGTCAGACGCATGAATGGAGACTTCCATGATCTCATTCATTGCCTCTACTTCTTGAGGTGAGGCCTTTGCTGTAGGTTTGGGTAGGCTCGGAGAATGGGGCGAAAGGCCCCGTCCACGACCAGACCCAGCCAAAGAGGCGGAGGAGGTGCTGGGCAGGGCATCTCCCAAACTCACCCGTTCCTTCCCCTGCAACCACACTAGGGCACTATACCCTAGTGTGGTTGCAGGGACAGGACCTGTTTCCACTCAAGGTTGGCCCTTGCCGCCTAGGAAGGTGAAAAAGGAAGGAAGAGAGTGTAGAAGAAAAGAGAAAGAGGTGGGAGGAAAAGTGAAAGAAGGAAGAAGAGGGTAGAAGAGGCGACTGGCTGAATCATCCTGGTCGGGCCAAGCCAGGACACCCGTCTACGAGAAGCAGGGGTCGAAGCAGTGTATTGCCTCGCCCGAAGGGCCCCGAAGGGTCCAAACAAACCCCGGGCTCAGCTCAACCACCAGGGTCCCCTTTTCCCCGGACACGGGTTAAGCCACGCACAGCCAGACGTGGGTGGGCGAACCCACATGGCTCGGGGTTCGTAGTGACGCCACTCACCAAGCACCTACCAAAGTAGGTGCCCCCTGCGTGCGGGTATGGTGGCCCACGTGGCTGGGGTCCGTGGTGACGCTACTCACCAAGCACCTAGCACCTAAGGTGCAGGCGCCCCCTGCGGAGCTCGGGGTCCGTGGAGACGCCACTCTCCAAACACCTGCTTTCACAGATGCCCCCTGCGGGGAGGTTGACTCGGATAAGAGCCGTAGTACCTACTAGTTGGCCTCTCAGTTTGGAAAAGGGTCTATTATTTTTTAATAGAAAAATTAGTATTTTTTCGTATATCGCAGAGGTGAAACGAGAGTTCAACGCAACAATTGCCTTTTAATAGTAACAATGGTCACCCTAAATGTAGCTAAGATTTGTGCGTGCTTTTTGTCAACCTCCGTCCTGACATGAAATTAATCTGGTCAGAACTTGCAATTTTTTTACTGACGATGTTTTCGCTCTCCGAGTAGCAAAAGCGCAGATGAACGTTTTGTGTTTTTATATTTTATGGACTTTAATTATAACCTTGGTGGCATTAGTGTTTTCCAACATTTGGACTAATAGGTCCTATTTTTTCTCTCTTTTCATAAATTTTGTAGGACAAAATTAAACCCACGCTCGCCCAAAATAAGAAAAGAAAACAATTCATAATTCGCATAATTCGCTCGTTCTACAAATTACGGCATAAAACGTATATAAAAAGATCCTTTTTTTATAGGAGATAGTTTATCTGATTCGTAACCGCTGCAACAATGTCTCGGGTTCTGCTCGCCATCGCTGCAGTTCTAAGCGTCCAAAGCATCAGCGCCAGTAAGAAACTTCCAGAAGTAAATCCCGAGCTTGGCCCATGGCAAGATATTGCTCAGGTATGTTATCTCACCTTGCGGGCTCTGATTTTGACTGAAACGAGGAAGCATAGTTTATAAAGCATGGCCCCAAGAAATGTAACCCAGTTTAAATCAATCACAAAACTTTAAGCCTTCCCACTCTGGTGAAGAAGAAAGACCAGCAAAGCTGTACTATGGTGGGAATGAAGTAATGGCCGGCCGCAAGTCGGCAAGCGAGAGTGGAAAGGCTCGAAGGGTTGCCGCCATCTAAAAGCGACGGCGGCAACCAGACAACCGGCAAGCCGGTTGTCTGGTTGCCGCCGCCGCTTATATATGGCGGTAGCTGTCCAGAGTTACTTGCGGTCATTTGTTTGCTGACGGACACGATACTGGGGAAACTAGCCCTTAACAACTCCGCTGTAAAAATCAGCTTTGCACGCTACGAAAATGTAAGTTACCACGAAAGGTAGGCTAAGTGGTCAATTAGTGATACGAAAATATCGAAGCAAACAAATTAGCGAGGAAACTGAATGGTTGTGTAGGACACGTGACGTCAAGTTTCTCTGGTAAATTTAGCGCTGAAACTGGAGTGTTGTCTTGATCATAAGACGTGTATTTTCACGCTAAATTTAGCGGGTAACTGAATTTGCGTATAGGTCACGTGACGTCGATTTCCCCCTACATTTAGCGGGGAAACTGGATTGATGTTTTGGCCACAAGGCGTGAAGTTTCCTGCTAAATTTAGCGGGGAAACTGAGTTGACGTCTTGGAAACGTACCGTGAATTTCCCCTGTGTGTATAGGTTACGTGACGACAGGAGACGTTACTTGACGTCACTTCCCCCGTTAAATTTAGCGGACAATGCAAAGGCGGACGGACGGACAGAAAAAGAAATTGGGATCTAAGGTAGCGATAAAAGGCATTCATGATTTAAAATTGCCTTGATATAAAGTTTCAAATAAAAAAAAAAATTTTTAATTGTTCAATAAAGCGAAAGCTATCCTATTTCAAAATAAAGTGAACATATTAATAAGTGTTCGTATGACCCACTTAATTCTTTAATTTTGCCAAAAAATATTAAAAGTGAAGCCAGAATTTTTTCTTTTTTTTTCTTTTTTGGTTTCGTTTTATGAAACGTCCGAACGGCCCACAACAAGATTTTCGTACTTTGAAAAATAATATTAACTCTACATTGAGTTATTGAATTGTTTCTGAACTACGGATCAAGGTAAGTTTTATCTTCAAATTAAAAAAATATTTACCGCATAACCTCACGCTTATACTAAAATACAGGACCGTAAATTGCAAAGCTGATATTTATGATTTATTTAAAGTGGGATAGGTACATTTTTTTGTTTGATCCATGTTGTATATATATTTGCTTACATAAATTCTACGAGAATATATTGCCGCTTTCAGAAGTGAGACACGAATGGCATTGGCCCGGTCAATGCCTTTGAAGTGAACGAAAACCTCACAAAACTGCGATAAAACGAAAAACTGACGTGTGCCGCAAGCTCTCAGAAAGGTCAGTTCGGGTGGAAATAGGTTTGAACAAATGGCGGGAAGGTGCAGGTCCACAAGAGCGACGGCTCTGATATCCTGGGAATCATTAGTCCAGCTGACGTGAAATAAATTTTGTAGGCATGAAAGAGCCAAGGTTGCGTGCACTGGAGCCGTCCCTTTACGATGACCGAAAAAACAGTCATGCCAACCCACCTGAATAATTTTGTCGCGAATATTTCGACGAATCTACACAACACTTTCCAAAGTCCAAATCCAAATAAATGGCAAACAAGACTCATTCGTGTTATTTTCCCATTCACTCTCTTTACGCTTCCACGTCATAATTTCACAGAAACCTGGTTGCGCTAAAGTTCCTGGAAAAGCGCTTGCCACAAGTAGCGACGTTCTTTGAAGCGCCGACTGCGTGACAGTTTCGATTTTAGGAAGCGAATGGCGGCGAACTGCAGAAGACTAAACTTAACGACGCCATTTCGTTCCAACGGAATGTGCTTTGTTATTTCTTTTTGGTTGTCGTTACATATAAAAGGAAGTATCAAGGGACTTTAGGTGGCGCGAAATTGACGGACTGTCACATTTTGAAAAATACATAGACCCCCTTCGAAAGACCGCCCTCTGTTAGCAGCTGTGGACTGCCTGCACAATGGCGGACCAAACCGCAACGTCACGGCACAGTTTATGTGTATGGTTGGATCAAAAGGCAAAAGGCAAGGTGAAACGAAGTATAGTAAAAGAAAACAAATCCGCGTGCAGGTTTTTGTAGACGACGGACTTGATGTCGATGCTTGCGGGGCTTGTGTATCTTACGTCACCCACGAACAAAAGTGTGAACTGGTCTCAGCGCCGACGTTGTCGTCCCCAAGCGTGTCAGCAAAGAAAATGTACGGGATTTCCTCCGATGTCACAGCCGTTGTGCTGGTCGTTGTCAAGTGCGAAGGTGAATGGCTACTGCTATTCGTCAAGAGTAAAAGCTGCACAGTACCCACGAGTGGGAGGTTAGGCGTCATCGTTGGGGAGTGTTCGCCGATCCCGCCTATTCATAAATATATTATGTGAGGGGTCATCATAATAATTTTATATTTGTCAACGAGCATTAAATCGAGCTAATGCGGAACTCCTAGGACAAATTCAAATACCGGTGTCAAATTTAAACACGCCTCGAAACTGGCAAGTTGTTGCTCCTTTTTCTTTCTTGGTTATAGAGATTATATCCATTGTTTCACTGAACATCGGCCAAAGTTTTTCCCGAAAACTACCCATCGCTCAGAATAGCGATTGCTACCATTGAATGTACTGCCGAGAGGCAAATAAAAATCTTGCGAAATTACCAAAGCACCAAGGAGATTGCCGTGAAAGTAGGTATACATCCAGCACCATAGTCTCTTATATAGCAGGGAGAGCCTCCAAAAGGACATCCTTCCTTTTGATTCCGCCCATTCGAAGGTTGTGAAAAGGGGCATAGCTATTCGTGCCTGGTGGCTTCCCTCAGAAGGTCATGTTGGCACAGTGCGCAAGGCAGCTTTGAGGGGCACATGGAGCGCCTGCAGAAGGCTGGTTTTCAGCTGAGATCTTTGATTGAGGTGGCAGTAAGCTTCATAAAAAAGATTAGAGGTAATCAGAAATCAAACGGCGATAGACAGACTTCGAGGACTGTTGTCATTCCATATATGCACAATGTCACGAGGAATCTAAAGAAGGGAGCCTTCTTTAGATTCGTCGTCAGAACAATATACATCCAGGTTACGGTAAAAGAGGGAGGAGGAGCGGAAGGCAAGAAGGAAAGCATCTTGAAGGTAGCGCCACATAGGGGTCGTAAAGCGAACTACTCCTTTTCTTGTATTTTCTAGGGGAAGCAAAAAACAAAATACTCGCTGCTTACTCTCCTCTCTTGGGGAGGTATGAGAATGCCCTGAGGGACTGGGAAAAAAGGTACGTCATATGTGAAATTAGGTTGCAGAAAACGATGTATCATTCAATCAATCAATATCAATCAATCAATCAATCAATCAATCAATCAATCAATCACTACATTAAATATTATTTGCTAATGAATTAATGAATCAACAAAATTTCTTTCTTCCGTTCCAAGAGAAACATGATAGCTGGGGCAAAATGTGCAACGAGTGCAGCGTGATTAGACCCTTTCTCCGAGATTGCAGTTCGCGTTAAGGACTTATTTAAGATTGTAAAATATTACCTTCCCTGACTAATCCTATATACAGAGGTGTCTTTCGCCTTGTATTAATTGAAACAAAACGTTTCTACGAAAATAAATATTTTATAAGGTATATAATATCAACATAAAATCATCAAATCAAATATGGATGAAGTTGCTATGATTCCACGTGTTTAATACGTTTTCTTAATAAACAAGAAAAAGAGTAGGGCTTCGGAAAGTGTTTGCGCATCCCCAAGGGTGCCTCCACCATTATATTATCACGAATAACGAGGTGATGAAACAAAGAATAACTGAGGAAACTGAAACGTTTAATGGGGCGAACTTGTGCCAAAAAGAAAAAGGAAACAGAAGATAACAATAGAGCTTCGCGAGCGTCGATGGCGGCGTACCAGCAGGATCGAACACTGGGGCGAGACTGACTGCGGCTCGCCACGAGGAGCCCCTTATGTACGCGCATTGGCTTCTGGAACAATCGGCGTAGAACGTTCGGCGCGTAGAATATTCGTAACTCGATCCAACAAGAAAGTTTTCGGATTCGCGAGAACGCGAAGTAGAAAGAATAAATAAAGAAACATTCCGCTCTCTGGAATCGAACCCAGACCTTCCGCGTGACAGCCAAGCACTGTAACAATTCGGCCACTTACGCGCTCAGTCAGCGACGCGCGTGGCAATATCATCTTTCGGTCATGCTTTGTCGCGTCTCTCCCAGTTTTGGCGGCCGGTTCTGGCGTCGAAGGCGCAGGCTTTAACCTTGTGTGAGAAAATACGGCTGCGCGCGTTCGCCTTGCCAGTATCAGATTCAAAGTGCATCACTAAAATGTAGAGCTGACGAACGCATCTGCGAGGTGGCTTTTGTTTTGGGTTTTTGCTTTCCAACAACTAAGCTGCGGACGCCAGCACGTACAGCGAGCGCGCAAATGACTTTCGCATATCGCGCCTTGGTGCTCAAGAAGTTTAGCAATTTTGTTTTCTGAGGTACATAGCGTTTTGGAGAATTAGGTTCCTAGTTATTCCCCCTAATTAATTTTATTGTTAGCAAAGTAAACGTTAGTTTCAAGATACAAAATTGCTGAGCGCCGTCAAAACCACACAAACAAAACAAATTCAATATGTCTTAAAGAGCATGAGAAGCGTTGTGATGCGCGAAATGTTAACCTTGTTATACACTCGAAAATTCTGCACTCTTGCAGTGTTAAACTGACAGGGTAAAAATGCAGATAAAAAAAAAGGGAAACACCAGAAGAGCGCGTTGAAGCGGGATGCATTTTCGGAACCTAGAAAAACGAAGCACGCGCTTTGAATATGCATAGAATTGACTGATTTGGTGGTCTTGGTTTACGCTTAACAAGTTTCTAACTAAAACACGACGTTTAGTTTAACATGTTCATTCACTGAACACTGTTGTCTCCGAGCGCATGTCCAATCACGTAGGCAAGGCAAAACAGGCAACAACTATCGTACAGAACTCTCACAAAAACAAAACTACAAAAACAAAAAATACTTGTGTTCTCTTGACAAACGAGAAGACGGCGACGTCGGGTGGCCCTGTGTAACTGCCTCGTTTTTTTGTTATTTTTTTTGTCGGCAGCGTCAACGTAATCCGAAACGCGCGTTTTCTTTTTTTTTTTTTTTTTTTTTGCTGTGTGAATGCGCTTTAAGGTAGAGGAGGGAGAGGGAGAAAAGAGAAGGGGGACGGGAGGAAAGGGAATTAGTATGTAGTGCGCGTTTTGTACTGAACAACTATGACCCTTATGCTAGTGTTACAGATATGAAAGCTATGCTGGTATGAGAAACACTTGAACGTTGAAGAAACAAACTAAGACTAAAATTCTTCCACCGTGTCTTTAACAACAAAACAGGAATTGATAAAGCCTCCTATCTTATGGAGCCGTCCTACGACTCTTCCCGTTGTTATCATTCTAAAAAGTTTGCTATTCCCACCTTCAGGATTGACAGTTTTGCTAATTCATTCTTTGTCAAAACCGCTAGAGAGTGGGACGACCTCCCGGAAGATATTGTGTCCAGTGATGATAATGACGTTTTCTTTTTCCACTTGTCGTGATATTTTCTAAAACAAAACCCTACAATAATGCCCACATGGCGATGTAGGTACAATGTAAATAATTAAAAAAAATGAGGCAGCGGAAAAACTGAATTGTTGAGTAGGTCGCGGGACATCTGGTCACGAGGCTTGAATTTCCCCCGCTAATTTTAGCGGGAGAACTGGTGCCGTCTTCAGTTCACGTGCAGACTATTTTCCGTAAAATTTAGAGGGAACACCAAATTGCTTTTTAGGTCACAAGTGAACTTTTCCGCTGAAGTCAGCAGGAAAATTGAATTAAGGTATAGGTCACGTGATTTCAATTTCCCAATTTGATGTGCAGGTCGAGCGACGCTACTTCACGTGAAGTCATTTTCGCGCTATATTTGGCGGATATTGCACGGACAACGGACGGAAAGACCAACTATTTTGATAGGACGTTCCGTTAAGAAGTATTTCCTGCTTTAAGAATGCGGCATCAATCCTTTTTTTATGCGGGATGCGAAATTCTCTACAGGAAAGGTTTCGCTGGCGTAAAGCGAAACACTCTGCATAACAATTATATGCCTTTAGATGGTTATGCAAAGATGGAGTTCTTGTATTATTAACTGCACGCGGAAGGAAACCTGCTAATTTTTTTTTTCAGATAGACCGTATCGAAATTGGTAGTGGGCGACGATCTGTTTTCTCGGAATTTTTTTTTTATTTCCTCCGAATCATTGCTGCATTTGGTTATGTGAAAATTTATTAATATATGTGTTCTCAGTCCTTGCATCATAAATACAAAAAAGGTCTCCAATGTAAACGGCGTTTCTGCCTCCAAATATTTTCTTCTTAAAAGCGCGAATCTGTGTTTTTAGTGGTAAATACGACAAAAACATTTATATTTTCCAGTCTCAGATTCCGTGTTTTGAGGCGTTGCAACCAGGGATGGCACAAACCTGCCAAGTAGAGAGATTAATTCATCGGTCAGTTAAGTATTACTCTCAATATTATAAATAAATATCAAATCAATCAATCCATCACTCGAGTCTATACAAAATAAACCAGGTTCGACGTTCTTCATGTTTAACAAAAAGTTCCGCGAAACGTTCGAGTCCGGTTGGACCACTATGCACATGCATGGAAATTGGAAACGAGGTTACGCCACCTCGCGAAAAAAGGCGTGCAATATATGCTAGGTGTATGGTTATTTTTGTATCACAATAATACGGCAGTTAAACCATTAAAGCACATATTTTCAACTTTATATATTGTAAATATTGGTAATCGCCCAACCAAGGATGTCCAGACCTTGTGGGCATGCCCAGTGCGACACCCCGAGTTCCTGTCTTAGGCAACGTTAAGAATATTGAGAGGGGAAAAGTCCAAACTCCACAGTATCACTAGAGGCCTTGGAAATAAATAAAAGCGCCGATAGATACCTTACGCAGACATCCGTCTACCTACACCAAAATGAATGTCTTTCTTAGTAGGCGCTAATTCAGGATTCATGAAATCGACATTTCCTTTTCGTCGTTGTATTTATATATATATATATATATATATATATATATAATTTGTTTTGTCTGGTTGTTGCTGTTGGGCTTGCTTTCCAATAAAAAGATGTCGTTAGTCAGCGCTGGTCTTGTGCACTACTCCTTTCTTCTGTTTAGGTTATTTGTGTGCGGGGTTCTGTTTTCATCAGCCCCAAGGTGCTCCTGTGGCCAAGGCGTTAGCGTCCCCTATTTCAAAACTCGCTATTTCATTTTGTAACGTCTGTGTCATAACGAGTCCGTTTATTTATCTCGCACAGGTGTTTCCTCTCCAGGACGATTGGTACGCGACGTACAGGAACTACGAGGATGATCCAGTATTTGGTTCAAACAAATGCTTGAAAGTTACGCAGGAATATCCAGAAACGGTGGACGGCAACCCAATTGTCATCAGGCTACAAAAGCTCGGAGGAACGCAAGTAAGCCCAGCTTTCCTCTAGGGGAAGACATGCTGCTGTTTCTTTTTATATCGCTATCAAACCGTAATACGCAGAACTATGCTTTATGGAGAGCGCAGTAGACACTGACGTCCAGTATCATCCTTCCTAGCATGCGACGATATGTGCTCCGTACCTAGGGCTTTTTTTTATTTCTCGCGCGAAACACACATGCGCGATATAAAGATAATCGTAGATTTAGTCGAGGGGAAGGGATCCGTGGTATAGGGTTGTTGCTTTCATACGTAATTTATTTTTCGACACACCTGGATTATTGGCCCCATTTAATGTGGAGAGGGTGGGGAAGAGAGAGGGCGAGAAGAGAGGAGGAATGCGATGAGAGATGAATACGGTTGCTTAGAGTCGCTGAGCAGGGTTGTACTTGGTTTGGTCCATCAAGAGAACGTGGTTGGCCGGAGTTCGAGTGGCAGTATCGAAAGAACTCCAGCGTTTTCCCCCGATACTCCGGATCTGTACCAGACTAAGTGAGAACATGTCGCAGGGACCCCGCAGTGCTGGTCATTTGGGTCCGGGCCTGCATCGTCTGGGCTGGTTGGCTTCTTGAAGCGGGCTCGGCAAACCAGTGTCATTACGGTCTTTGGTTGTAGCCGTCTGCCACCCGCTTCCAACAGGAAACTTCCCGCGGGATGTGATGAGGGTCCGCCGGCAGGAGTGGGGACGGCCGGGCTCTCGAGCCAGTCGCTCCTTTTATTTAGTCTCGAAGAGGTCAATGTCTTGTTATTGATGAACGGGCAGAGGGACGATGTCCGTTGAAGGCAAATTAACCGCATGTAGCTGCGCCCTCGCGGCCTCGGTCGCCCGCTCGTTTTGCGGAACGTTGGCGTTGCTGGGAACCCACGCGATCGTTATTAACGCGATAGCGTTTAGGAGCTCGTGTCGCAGAAAAACCGGCGTCGGCATCGGCGTCGGTGTCGGTGGGACGGGAAAATCCTGATTGCTCGACAGGGTCATGACATCAGAGCGACATGACCTCGCGCGGGAATTTTAAACAACCCACAACGCTCACGTGAAACGTAACGTCACGCGAGGAATGAAAGTGATTGAAGGATGACATGTGTTTGTCCTTTGTTCCCCTTGTTTCCCTTCTCCGGGGATCATTCTCGTCATTCTTGTCCAGCTCGCTTGCACCTTTGCATTTAATTGCATTATCACCATGACATTTAAAACGAATTAAAGGTCACCTTATGTCTCAAATAATGTCACTTTATAAAGTAAATCATTTGCCTTAAAGAAAAAAATCTAAGAATTGTATGGGGACGCTACCGCCTAGGTCACGCACACACGCTTGAACGGCTTGGGAGCGAGCGGGAGTCTACATGTTTAGCTTTCGAGTTACATTCTTTAAAGCGGAGCTAAGCGTCCACCTGTAAATTTTTTCTTCTGTTGTGCTTGCGTGGAGCGGACGGAGGCTCGGATTTGCGCAACCGTTGGGTTACACGTGTCTGAGCGAATCAGCTCACAAAGAGCTTCTCTTGAATCGATGTAGAGGGCAGTCTTCATCACGCGGATCTTCCGACCTTCCGTAGCATGATAGAGGCCTGACAATTTTAGCTTAGTCGACGCTCTAAATTGCGGCACGCAACCAATTCTGATAGTTAGCAGGCATAAAATTTTAAATATTGGGTATCCTCGATAATAATGTTTGAATGGATGTTTTCTTTTATCATGTCCTTTAGAACTATAATGCTAACAACTACGCCTGGAGAAGGTTACACCGTCAACAACCGGATAAAGGCGGTTTCTGAAGGCGTTAAGCGGTGGTTTGGATATGTCTACCAACCACACTCGAGTGAAGGGTCTAATTTATTGTAATCCTCACTGGGCTACAAATTCCGCACCAAAATAATTAGCCGGTCCTCGGCTTAATTTTTTTTTTTTGTCAAGCCGTGTGTTTTATAAGGAGGTGGGTTCCGTTCGAACAATATCAACATCCAGTTTATTAAGCCAGAAAAGTGTTCGCTGGACGATGTTGATGAGTGAATGCATGCTGTAACTGTGTTGCATGGGTGTAAACTGCATTATTATAGGGAGTTCGCTATGACGCTATTTCTATGATTGCTACGCGCAATCATAGAAATAGCGTCATCACCATGCGGCAATCTAAAGCGCAGTTTGGGTTCGGCGCGAGCATTGTGGCGACGACGGTATTTGTTTTCGGTACAGAAATCTTCCCGGTACGTTATTCCAAACGTTCTAATATTTTTATTGGGAATGTGGACACCCAAAGGGGTCGCGCCGATCCGCCTAGGCTGCAATGCACAAACGAAAACGTCCTCGCATCATCTGCCCGCTCAGACCAACGACAGCTCAGGCCTCGACCTGCAGCGTCGTGGCCGCGTCTGCGCCTTGCCAGGACCGCCTTTCGCAATCTCGATCAGGAGTAAAGACCCGGCACCGTGAAATTAAAAATCTACCCACGTCCAGCGTTGCATCGTATCTGTTCTGACGTCACTAAACCCAAAGAAGTTGCTCAGAGCTCCAATTAAATTCTGTACCCCGCAATTGTACGAGGTTACGACGGCAAGACACCACCGTGTTTTTTGTTTATCTGCGCTAGAACGAGACTCCAGAAAGAATTTGTGATTTTGACGGCCCAAGAATCACTGCGGGTCGTCATTCACCAGAGCCACTAAGTGGTAAAACCTACACGAGAAGTATCTTTCGCTTCACTTAGATTGTATAGCTCTTATCTCGTTGGCGCGGATCGACATGCTGGGACTGAGATGGTCGCGGCTGTTTTTATCGGCGCATGGAGTGGATGTGTTCCCAATACACCGTATGCGAAATGCACAGTGCCATCTAGTGGGGCGCCGAAGGACATGCTCCGTTTCACCATTTGGCTTCCGCGCTGGAAAGGCGAGGGCGCGAAAGCGTAGTTCTGAAGAATACTTCGCTAGTACAAGCACTCGCGCGGAGAAAGTGCTTTCAAAACCAGGCGCCCGCACTCATGCCTTTGCCGGTACTCAAGGCCAAATTTCGAGCCCAAGTGTAGTCCGCCATGTTGGTTATAGCAAGAAACCAGTGACCGCCGGGGCGACGAGCGCGCACATGCGCAAGGCAGAGCGTAAAACCATACTAACCCTTAGCTCGCGGGTCTGGTTGAGGATAGATGACGGTGAGCAGGCCTAGATTGTTAATGGAAACGCTACGAAATTGACAAACCGCCGAGGAATCTCGACCTAACAAAAATGGCAGTGCAAAGAGTTGTCAGAAGTTCGATCAATTTCGTATATTGACTATATCCGGGCATTGTTTACAGAAAGATACCGCTGACTGTGGCCTTGAACATTTTGCATAGCTATGTGCTCAGGCGAGCTGACATTGATTAGAAGCAGGTTGTCTGCGACGCGCGATGTCTACGCGAAATGCTGCTAGTATCCTCACCGTGAAGTCCCTGTCTTACCGTACGCTTTCAACACGCAACTGAAAATTGGCAGCTTATTCATCGCAATCTAACTACTTACTAGGATATTTAACATAAAGCCCACATTAGTGGGCGTACCTTTAATGGCACAGCGCGCGAGAGCAGACACATGTTGTACAGGCACAAAAAAAGGGAACACTTCCGCAGCGCTAACAACTCGTTTTTTTCTTTTATTTCGTCGTCGTTTACTTTCTTTCTTCGATGCGGTGTTATGTCCGAGCAGTCGTCGCCGGCTGTCGGAGTTTTTAATGAAAGCAGGAACTCATAAGGGATAAACGATCAGTTCGGTAGACAGCTTAAAACAAGAACACGAGCGAGCGCGCATCCTGACATGCGCTCCGGATCAGGGCCACACCCGAGGTCGGTGGCGATGATGGTAATCCTGCTCCGTCGACACATCAACTCTTCCATCCTTAGGCGCAGTCTATATACCGGTCTGGGGGATGTCTGGCCTCCGGCGGTCGAAGTCTTCGGTGCTGGCCTGGCTGGCTCGGACATTGAGATGGTGTTGCAGACTCGCCTTTTGTTTCAAGAGCAATCTCCCGTCGACTTGACACGAGAAGGTTGTCTGTCATGCTCCAGTCTGGCGGTCGTGGTGGTGTAGTGTTCATCTGTGACGTCTTTCGCATGTGATCTATGTGACGGCGTACCTCACCCGTGGCACATCTTACGAGCCACGAACGTGAGCCGATTGGGCGCAAGATTTCTCCCTGAATCCAGTCTGGCTTTGTCAGGAATTGGCGGATAAGTACTTTCTGCCCTCGTGAGAAGCGGTCTGCTCGACTTTGTGTGTCTTGGCACTTCCCTGCTTCTGTTTCGGCTTTCGGCTTCAACACGTCAAGGGGACACGGTAGTATTCGGCCGAACATTGCCTTTGCAGGTGTCATTCCAGTTGTATTGTGGACCGTGGAATGCTGACGAAAAAGAAATCGGGCCAGCCGGCGCTATGGGCTTCCAGATGCATCTTTGATTAGTGCCTGTACTCCATTTGATGTGTAGAAGTCCTTTATCTCGCTTGAGACAAATGCACTTCCATTGTCGAACATAATCTTTTCCGGTATGCCCAACTTGGCGAAGAGACTTTGTAGCACATCAATGACAGCTGCAGATGTCGCACGAGGCACCTGACGTACCTCCACCCACTTTGTGTACGCGTCAACTACCACAAGATATGTGGGGCCGTGCACTGAATCCGCAAAGTCCAGGTGTAGCGTGTGCCAGGGCGTCTGAGGACGTTCTCACACGGGAATCGATGCCTTGGTTGGATTCCTCTGCCTGGCCTGGCATTCACCGCAGTGTCGCACAGTCTCCTCGATCTCTCAATCCAGCCCCGGCCACCACACGTAGCTGCGTGCCCATTTCTTCATACCCACCATGCCTCTGTGGCCTGCGTGTATAAGTGCTAGTACATGAGGACGCGCTGACATAGGTATGATCACTCGAGAACCCCAGGTAAGGCATTCTTGGTGAAGCGCCAGTGCTGCGGTGAACATGTCTCCGGTGAGTTTGTCTACTGTGCCATCTTGAACGGCGGTGTACAGTTCACGCAAAGTGTTGTCTGTGTCAGACGAGCTATCTCTGTGGCTGTGAATGGTGGTCTTGTTAGAGCTTCAAACATTAAAATGTCACCAGGCGGCCACGGTTCATCGTCACTGTCTGGTAGTGGGAGTCAGCTCAATGCGTCAGCATTCTGGTGTTTCCTGCCTTGCCTGTAGATGATATCATAGTCATATGTAGACACCTTGATGCACCACCTGGTCATTCTGAGAGAGAGGACTTGAGCTGTCGGTTTCTTTGGCCCAAGTATACCAAGCAGCGGTTGATGGTCTGTGATGAACGTCACTTTCCTTCCGGCAATGTACTTCAGGAATTTCTGGGCTGCAAAAACGACCGCAAGGCCCTCTCGGTCCAGCTGAGCATAATTTCTTTCTGCTGGTCCTAGTGTTCGAGAAGCAAAAGCGATCGGTGCTTCTCTGCCTTGGTCATCGTGTTGAGAAAGGACAGCTCCCACGCCGTACGGCGAAGCGTAGCAGGAAACAAAGAGCTCCTTCGTCGTAGTGAGCTAGTACTGTCTGTTTGAGAATCAGATTCTTCAGCTGCTCAAACGATTTCTGGTGCTTGTCTTCTCATTTCCATGCAGAACCTTTCTGGAGCAGCTCGTAGAGGCAGCTGCCCTATTGAAAAATCCACCAGCCCGGGTCTGGTGTGTTTCTGACGTTTACACCAGAGCGGAAATTCAGACACGGTTTTTAACGTGTTCTGGTGTCTTGGCGTGTTCTAGTGTCTTGGCGTGTTCTAGTGTCTTGGTGTGTTCTAGTGTCTTGGCGTGTTCTAGTGTCTTGGTGTGTTCTAGTGTCTTGGCGTGTTCTAGTGTCTTGGTGTGTTCTAGTGTCTTGGCGTGTTCTAGTGTCTTGGTGTGTTCTAGTGTCTTGGCGTGTTCTAGTGTCTTGGCGTTTTCTAGTGTCTTGGTGTGTTCTATTGTCTTGGTGTGTTCTAGTGTCTTGGTGTGTTCTAGTGTCTTGGCGTGTTCTAGTGTCTTGGCGGTGTTCTAGTGTCTTGGTGTGTTCTAGTGTCTTGGTGTGTTCTAGTGTCTTGGCGTGTTCTAGTGTCTTGGCGTGTTCTACTGTCTTGGTGTGTTCTAGTGTCTTGGCGTGTTCTAGTGTCTTGGCGTGTTCTAGTGTCTTGGCGTGTTCTAGTGTCTTGGCGTGTTCTAGTGTCTTGGCGTGTTCTAGTGTCTTGGCGTGTTCTAGTGTCTTGGCGTGTTCTAGTGTCTTGGCGTGTTCTAGTGTCTTGGCGTGTTCTATTGTCTTGGTGTGTTCTAGTGTCTTGGCGTGTTCTAGTGTCTTGGTGTGTTCTAGTGTCTTGGCGTGTTCTAGTGTCTTGGCGTGTTCTATTGTCTTGGCGTGTTCTAGTGTCTTGGTGTGTTCTAGTGTCTTGGCGTGTTCTAGTGTCTTGGTGTGTTTTAGTGTCTTGGCGTGTTCTAGTGTCTTGGCGTGTTCTAGTGTCTTGGCGTGTTCTAGTGTCTTAGCGTGTTCTAGTGTCTTGGTGTGTTCTAGTGTCTTGGCGTGTTCTAGTGTCTTGGTGTGTTCTAGTGTCTTGGTGTGTTCTAGTGTCTTGGCGTGTTCTAGTGTCTTGGCGTGTTCTAGTGTCTTGGTGTGTTCTAGTGTCTTGGCATGTTCTAGTGTCTTGGCGTGTTCTGGTGTCTTGGCGTGTTTTGATGTCTTGACGTGACCCTGTCAAGTGTGCTCTGATGTGACCCGGCCAATCTAGTGTCTTCTGGGGTGACCTGGTAATGCATGCACGGTATAATTTAGATGCAGAAAGGACTGCTGATGACAACATCTGGCAAATTGTGCAAAAATAACACCAATTTTTCAAAGGTTTAGGTGTTTATTCTGCCATGAAACAAAATTACAAAGACAAAAAAAATGAAACTAACTATTTTATTTTTCCCAACACGCACCACTCGCGCACACTCCCTTGCAGACAGGGCTGTCCATGGCTCCTTTTTTCCATGCCGTTTTTGCCAGCACATCTGGATGGCTAAGATCGATGGCTTGGGCAAGTTGGTATTGCATGATGAAACCTACAGTGAATAAAAAAATACACGAGCAGTTATTCATAAAAAATCCTTAAAATAATAAAATCACAACTACAACAGTAAACAAGGAAGTTCTGTCATGTCCAGCCTGATAATCAGTCAATTTATCACTCGGCCCGCCCTCCCCCGTTCAATATGCTTTTCCCTACTTGTGGGCAACATAATAAGTCAAACCCGACTATATCGAACTCTCAAAAAACCGTCCACCACTTTGATACAGCGGGCCATTCTCTATAAAAGTTTTAATGAATTTGACAACGAACAAGCACGCCACATTTAGAAAAGTAGTTTACTCTCGAAGGGGCATATGTACGTCATGAGGGACGCTCACCGCAGCTATTTAGTGGCCGCTTCTTCGTTTACCGGCTCACCCTCTCCCCCCGCAAAAGAGATCTTTCTTTTTTTTTTCTTCTGGGCGGTCGACGCGGCCGGCCAAAAGAAAAAAACCCAGCTTTCTCTGCAAGCTGGCTTTCCCCCAAGGAACAATGCACACGCTGGGGGAAAGCCAGCTTGCAGAGCTATACAGCGCTCTTAGCAGAGGGATTATGGGGAGACACTGCAGTTGTCGTTTGATGTAATCGCATTTTTCGCTATGCATTTTTATTGCAGCTACAAGTCCATTTACAAATAGTTTGAATTAACCGGGTTCGATATTATCGGGTTTGACTGTATATCAAACATCGTGGCCTTGCTCCCAATGTGCTAAGAAAGCGCTGCACCCCGCGCGGCATTTCTTCTGGTCTGCCCGCATTCACCTTGTCTTACCTCATAGTGCCTCTGACTCTGCATGTGTGCTGCACAAGGCAAAATCAACAATAGGTTCATAAAAATATCACAAATCATAGTAAATTATAACTCACACTATACTTAAAGCTGTTAAAACTTCAGATTGGGCGAGTAGATGTTTCATGTTTGTCGACGTTTAGCGCATTAAAAAAACAGTCACTCAAGCATTCACACACCCAAGGAACACAACTCTCACACAGCGCTCACTAACAACTTTGTATTGCGTGTTTAACTTCGGCTTCTACTTTTACATCAATTTGAGGCAATTTGCAAGTAGAAAAGACGAAATAAAAAAATTCCCGTCTAATGCTTAAGCTAATTTGCAGCTAAATAATTAATCTCTTTTTGTGATAATGTTATCGACGGCGTACTAACACATTTGTCCTTTAGTCGTATGATGTTCTCGGCTTCGATGATTTCCCTTGTTAATTGGTTTACACTTTTGCCCAACACGGTGCTGTTGTTAAAATGTGAGACACACCCACAATCCCGACAATGAATCCCTAAGTGGCCAGAGTTGGCATTTACGATGTTGTTGTGTTCTCGAAGGCGGTGATTTATATATTGCCCAGTTTGTCCAACGTATTGTCTTCCGCGGGAAAGGGGGAATGAATAGACAACCCCCTCAACGTAAGGCACAAAGTTGGTTCTATGCTTCTTGGAGCAGCAGATTGCAGGATTTGAGGGAGTGGTGACGTTTTTGCACAGGCTAGACAGTTTTTTGGGTGCTGAAAACACGATATAAACATTGAATCTGTTCGCTGTTTTCTTAAGGCAGTGGGAAAAATTGTGGATGTAAGGGACGATGATTGGTCTTCTTGTCCTGTCGCTGTGTGTTTGCTTGACGCAGCTCCATTGCTTCATTTCAGTAAGGATAGTTTCGACCACTGACACCAATAAGAAAACAGGATACCCTGCGGACTTCAGTCTTGCAATTTGCCCGTCGAAACTATTTTGTATAGAATGTGAGCACGATTTTGTGATTGAGCTCTTAAGGCATGACCGCACTATGCCTCTTTTGACGAGTTTTGCGTGCGCGGAGTTAAAAGGAGAGAGTGGTTTTTTACCCCTCGGTTCATAGAACCAGCAGACGTGGTGGGGTAGCTCCACCAGTCGGAGATCCAAGAATCTTAAGGATCCTTGAACCGGCAACACGTGGGTGATTTCTAGGGGACTTATGCAATCTTTAAATGCCAAGAGGACGTTGTCCACCAAGCTTGAACAATTGTTTTTATCGGTGGCTAAAAAAATTTAAAAATCGTCCACGTATCTAAGCACTCGCACTACTTTTTTGGCATCTAACCTCCGTTGTAGAATCCTATCGAGGTGTGCAAGATATAGGTCGTTGAGTACAGGTGCAATGCACAAACCTATGCACACTCCTCTCTTTTTTTGTAAGTAAGTGTGTCCATCCCAGGCAGCAAAGGTGGATTTAAGATAGATAGTAAGCAATTCCAAAAACTTATTTTGGGGCATGCCTAAGGCATTCTGAAATGCAATAGCACCAAAGGTGTGGATGCTGTATTTTGGGGCATGCCTAAGCATGCCCCAAATTACAGCAATACAGAAAAGGGGGTTGTCTATTCATTCCCCCTTTCTTGCGGAAGACAATACGTTGGACAAACTGGGTGATGTCTAAATGACCGCCTTCGAGAACACAATAACATTGTAAACGCCAACTCTGGCCACTTAGGGATACACTGTCGGGATTGTGGGTGTGTCGCACATTTCAACAACAGCACCGTGTTGGGAAAAAGTGTAAACCAATTAACAATGGAAATCATTGAAACCGAGAACATCATACGTCTAGAGGACAAATGTGTTAGTACGTCGTCAATAACATTATCACAAAAAGAGATTAACTATTTAGCCGCAAATTAGCCTAAGCATTAGACGGGAATTTTTTTATTCTTATATTTCGTCGTTTTCAATTTGAAAATCGTCTCAAATTGAAGTAGAAGTAAAAGCCGAAGTTAAACAAGCAATACAAAGTTGTTAGTGAGCGCTGTGTGAGAGTTGTGTTCCTTGGGTGTGTGAATGCTTGAGTGACAGTTTTTTGAGTGTGCTAAATGTCGACAATCACACTAGACACGCATTATGTGCAGAGCTAAGCACAGCACAGCCACAACAGATTCTGAGCCCTTCCAGGTTGATCAGAAATACCCACCTGTCAGAGCGTCAATTTTTTCGTGTGTTAGAAGCTTCTTTTTCACCACACCCTCCTAGAGGAGACGCCTGCAGGCTTGCCCTGACACACTCCTTTCGAAGAGCTCCGCAGGCTCCCATAGTGATCGGCTGACCATTCTGAGAAAGCGGCCAGGGGTGGCAGCCTTTTCCACGGCGTGTGTAAATGCTGCCACTCGCATTTTGATGCCAGGTCCAAGATGAATCTGCAGTGAGTAGCATAGTCAAGCAAATGCACAAAAAGTGGAGAAATACAGGCAACACAAATGGTTTCTCCACTTTCGTCTGCAATCATGTTCCTGCTTTGTTTCACAGAAATGCTGAATTGTACATATATATAAATAAAAAAAATGAAATAAATTAAAGGGGCACTCCCTAGAATTCCAGGATGGCCTATTTATGTTCCTAACTCAACCTTTGTGCTCTAAGCATCCCAAAAGTCCAAAACTTACAATCATGTGCGGCTTATTTCACTATTAAAAAATGTGATCAAAGATAGCGAATGTGGTTGAACCGAATCAAGGCGAATAGGGTGGAACGGCGAAAGACACTCGTCAGTCAATTGCAAGCGAGGGCTTCCCATGCAGACGAGCAGGACTGGTCGGCTGCTTGTCAATAAATAACAATGTTCAAGTAAATAATATAAAAGAAATACTAAATGAGGTAAAAGTCAGGCAAGAGGTCCTCCTCTTTCATATTAAAAGCCATACAAACAACTATGGCAACCACATGGCAGACAAATTGGCAAATGATGCTCGGAAGAACGGAAAACAAATGAATTGTTCACTCTCAAAAAGGTATATAAAACAGATTTTAATGGACAAACAGTACAAAGATTGGGATAAATTTTGGAAAGAGATGGGAAAAGATACTTCCCTATATGAATGGATTCCTTCAGTTGATTCGATTCCAGATTACTTCCCAACTAATTACTTTCAAACACAAATTTTTACGAACCATGGACGCTTTCCATACTATTTCTTTAAATTTGGCAAAACAAACGATTCCACATGTCCATGTGGAAAATTGGCAATAGATTTTAAACACTACTATTCAGAATGTCCGCTTACAGCAAACATACGCTCTAAACTAGACACATATGGAAATCCAGATTTCAATGTAGACAACAAAAGAAAATATAGTAAAAACGAAACGTTTATGAAACTCCTCGCAGAGATGGTGGAGCTTTTGGCTCCCTTAATTGAGCAAGTGTAATATAAAAAAAAGTTAAAGGGAAAAAAAAGGGAAAATTAAAAGAGAAGCTAATTGTTCCTTTTCAAAACAAAATTCCCGAATACCAACATCCCCGAAAAAAAAAAAAATCCGAGAAGTCCGGTCAAGAACCACGGTTAGGGGAGAGGGGGCCAGGTTCCCCCTTAATCCCATAACATTAACAACAAACTCGACAAAGGATCTCGAGAACCCCTAATAAACAACAAAAGCTACAAAGGGGAATGACCTAGTGGCGGTGTGGGACCAGGAGTATCCCATCCGGGAGCCAGACGCAGGCCTGGGAGTCGTCGGCCCCAACCGAACACGATGCCACAGACAGCAGTCAAAACTCCACGAACTAGAAAGCTGACTGCAAAAGAACCAACAAAGGTCCAGTCATAAACGACTAGGGGGGAGGGGGCCAGGAACCCCCTTCCTACCCCAAGAACATCAAACTAAAGACAAGATCCAAAGAACTCAAATAATCCCCCCTAAAAGCCAACAAAAAGGGGAAGGATCTGGAGCTGGTGGGTTTGAGAAGGCCCACTGGGGGCTAGGTACGGCCCTGGGATGTGCCGGCACCCGCCCGATCCAAGGTCGGGTAGCACAGATCGGACAGGAAACAGAAAAAGGAGATGGCACAATGACCGTTGACAAAAAAAAAGAAAAAAAAGGAAAGGGGAAAAGAGAAAGAGGGGAAAAAAAAGAAGGGAAAAAAAGAGAAAGGAAAAAAAATGGAGAAAAAAGAGAAAAAAAAGGGAAGTGAGAGAAGGAACAAGAGCGAAAATAAAACTAATATGAAAAGAGAAAAAAAAAGAGCATAAAATGAGGAGGGATTACTAGTAAAATAAAAGGAGTACTTGGACACACAAACAACAACAAAAACAATATATATATAGATAAATAATTCAAAATAGTTTAAACATTTTAAAAAGGTCAAGATTCACGTTGGGTACGCTGGAGGCGAAGACTGAATGATACACTATTCTGAAACTTTATAAATCAGCAATATACCTGAGAGAGTCAACAAAAAAAAGGACAAACCAGAGTAAATTTAAAATATGTGACAAAAGGGAAAAAAAAAAGGCGGGGAAGGGAGGGAGGAGGATTTCTCTCATTGATAGATAAAACAGAAGAAAACTCCTATGCAAAAAAACCGGGAAAGAAAAGAAGAAAAAAAAACAATTTCGGAAAAGAAAGGTTTAAACACTAGCGAAATAAAAGAAAATGTTATAGAACGACTTCATCCTTTAGGATGAAGGGGGGGGGGGGGGGGGCAATAATTATAATTATATACATGCCGCAGGAAAACAGGCCCAAGTAACCATATTCAGGCAAGAGAGAGAGGAAAGAACGATCATCAGAGCATCACAACACCGATGAGAAAGAACAAAGAAGAGAAGAGAAGAATACGAATGAAAAGCAGTAAAGAAGAGAAGAAAGAACAATAGAACAAAGCAAGACACGCCAACTAACTCGGATTTATTCACTTTTTCTTTTTTTTAGCACTACTAATGTTTACTATCATTACTATTACTCACTCTTTTTTTCAATACAATTATTCCAGTTTATTGTTTTTTTTTGTTTGTTTTTTCTCGTTTAAGGATAACCTTGGACGAGGGAAGACTTCAAAAAAGGAAGGAAAGAAAAAAAGGAAGAGAAAGGGAAAAAAAAAGATAAAATAAATCTACCCGCTGATTAGGCCGTTCCCCTGGCGGTGGTTCCGCTACTTCCTCTTGCACAATTTTTTTTTTCTATTTCTCCAATTGGCATTTATTCTTTAAATTTATATTTGGTGAACCCCATCACCCACATTCTATTAATTTCATATTGGCTTTAAATCGGCTGTGCCCTCGAGGCGGTACCGATTGAGGCATTTTTATTTTTCAATCTTTTTAGCAAAGCCTCGCCTTATCAAATGTCCGGACGTGAAGCCATCGCTTGCGATTGTCTGATGAGCCCCGTTCGTTGTTTGCCTACATTTGGCCGGGTTCAGTGGTGCCATTTGTACGTCTGAGATTCACAATCTTTTATCACATTTTTATTAGTGAAATAAGCCGCACATGATTGTAACATTAAATTTTTGGGATGCTTAGAGCACATAGAATGTGTAACGGCCATAAATAGGCCATTTTAGAAAGCTCCCAAGCGCCCCTTTAACAGAAGGAATGTCAGCTTTGGAATATGCATTAAGAAAGGAGGTCCATTATTGCTGTACACATGAAATACTAATAATGACATAAAAAAATTGTGTCATGAAAGCTTTTCACATATATGATATTTTAGGTACCCTTTAATGAACCATTTGACTATTTTTAAATTCAACATCGCAAAGTACGAAAGAAGTAAGCTGCTGTGCACTCCCATGTTTTGTACAAACATGTGCAGTCTCGGGCAGCCGAGCGATGTGAAAAAACACCTTTGGCTCCACTCCAAGACATGAAAAAGAAAACACGAATGAGTGTGCCATCACCATAACTCACTACCTTCCATTTCTGTCTTCAGAAATAGGCATCAATATGTCTCACATCTGTCTTCTTTGCTTGTCTATACTAGCGAAGCAGGCTAGCTTACTAACCCCTGGGTGGGTGTTATTGGCACTGCTAAACTGTAATTTGTGGGACACGGCTATCAGAGAGCACTGATGTCACTCTCATCCGCATGTACACTTTTCGAAGGATAGTTCACCTTCTCGTCCTATGGCAGGACGTTTACTATCTTCTTTTATTTCTTTTTTTTCTATTTTTAGTAGGAAAATAGGAATCGAACGAGCATAATTTTTGGATATTTAGGATGCTTAGAGCCCGTAGAATGAGTTATTACCATGAACAGACGATCTCAGAAACGTCTTTAGTGCACCTTTAAGCCAGTACCTGTGTTTGCCTCTTTGAGTGCTTGCCTGTTTGTGTCCTTGTTTTTTCTGCCGTTAGTCTGTTCTCCTGAATAAGTCAATGAAGTGAAAACGATAGACAGAATGCCTTGTAGGCCCAGATACATACCTCACCATCCCGGAGAGCAAAGAGAGGTGGCCAAGAGGAGGCCACGGCCTCACCAGGACAGCAGCACCTAAGAGAGCAAATCGAAGGTTAGAGAGACGAGTAACATCAAGGTCTTGATTTGCTTCTACGCTTAGGACATACTGTAGCTTTAATAAAGAAAAAGATAGGCACACAACATATCCAAAATGACGTGCAATGCAGTATAAATAAAGCACAATATTCTTTCACAACGTCAATCTAGCCCTATGCTAAGGAGCTATGTTAGTCAAAACATTCAACCCCATTTCTTTTTTGGAGTAATAGCAGGAAGCATGCATATGCCCAAACAAAATGTATGCTACAGTTGCTAATAGGGTGAGATTTCAGCAATGCATGCCCTCAAAATGTTTCGTAATTTCACTCCACCAGCAAATCGCTTTCACTTGTTTTAGAATTTTCAGACCATCAGCCAATCGCTTTAACTTGATTTATGATTTGTGACGACGCAAACTTGTGGAGGTAATGTCAGCTCTTTTTTGCGGTACTTTTAGTGAGGTGACAGAAGGGCTGTGGTCACTACCATTAAAGTGGTATTGTTGCTTACGATGTTGCCACAGCCAGGCTGCTTTATGCCCAAAATAAATGAAGACTACCTTTTGAAATCACGCCTTTAAGATAGTATCTATTTACGTGGGATACTGGCAACCTCACCAACTCTCGTCGTTGCAACTACTCGCATGTCAAGTAAGCAATGACTGTATCGTGCTACGCTGCATAAAGAAATCATGAAATGAAGTCGTCCTGTTCTGTCATCAACCACTTGTTGAGTTAAAAGTCTGGCTATAGTGGTATGACAGTGTTGTCCTGCCCCCCAAAAAAGCGACTTTTGATCTCTCTGCTCCTGTGTGCAGAGAGGGTGAAACAGAATTTTTTCAACAGTGGAAGAGCCTGAAGCATGTGCATAACAGTACTGGGCAGAGCTTCTCCTGAACAATTGACTTGCTTCACTAGATTCAGATTGTCACTGCCTGAAACTACATTATCAGCAGTTTTAGATTTCAAATACATAATTAGATTTGGGCCCACCAGCACTGTCACCCTGTCTTTAAATTAATTTCTGCTTTTATACAGATCAAAAACAAATTAAGTTTTGCAACATACAGTCAGAGGCGTTTTGGGCAACGACACTGTTTGTGTCTGTGCGAGGGGGGGCCGGCAAACACAGCAGAATCTCGATAAACGAATCTCTCCACTCCACTCCCTCCCCTCATTTAAAGTGACCCAAATATTAACCGGCAATGCAATTTGGCACTACACGTTGAGCCATCTAGCGGCTGCAAAATAAAACACTGGGTGGGCCAGGACAGCCCGGATTGCGGGGACTGCAGGCAGGCGCATTTAGAAACCACGTGTAAATGTGGCATTTTGGATCGGCGTCAGCCTTTTTGGGAACAGTTTTTCTTAAAAGTAAGTCCCGGCTTCACATCTCCTTGACCTCAGCGGGTTCCTGTGACATCTCGCCTACTCCTAGGGTTCCCCCAAAATATAAATGTCGCTACCGCTGCGTGAAAGACAGTCACAGTCACGAAGGCGACTCAAGCGTCGAACTATACCGCTTCCCCTCGAGACCTTGGGAAGTGACACGGCGACAGAAGTTAATCACAGCAGTGCGACGCATCAAGTAAGTGAATTCTACAGTAATTGTTGCTGTTGAAGTGAACGAAAATAGATGTGCAGGCTTGGAAAGTTGTCTGACGAACTCGTTTAGCAGACTACTCGGCAAAATAACAATTTTATACAAGTTGTTTTACGAGTCACTTAGACACCACATAGGGAAATACGGTAGGAACAATCGGGCCAATCGTTGCTTCCCTGTGACGTCGAGAATCAGGCGATCAGGCGTGAGGCCCGTCCCGGCAGTCGTAGTTGTATGTGCGCATAGCCGTTCGGCACACGCGTGGTCGTAACCAAAACCTTCCAAACCTGCGAGTTCGCAAATAGTGGATTTTCATAGCACATAAAGTTTTGTTTGTTTCGGCAACCAAATTTAATGCTGAGTCTGGTAACAAATGTGACGGCATGCACAAAACAGGATGCGTAGGTTTTTCTTTAGAAAAAGCTCATGTGAAGCGTAAATATGCTTCTCACATGTGCACTTTGTTGCCTGTCACCTTTTTACAGCAGGCTTGCATATCACAGTACAGCCATTGCAACGTGTGTACTGTTCTCTAGCATGCAGAGTTTGTTTCTAATTACCCACATTTTCTAGCCGGGGGCGAGCGCGAGGAAACAGGAAGAGCGTGCTGCACCAGGCTGGCGCCGCGCAGGAACGATGGAGCCGTTCTGGCTGGTCTGGCTCATGGCGATTCCCGGAGCGTTCCACCAGCGAGGTTCGGATCAGGACCGGCGAAAACGGCGAGCCCTGGCCATACCGGCCTGGGCCATGACGATCCCGGAGTGGTTCCGCAGCGAGACTCGGGCTGTGATAGCCCGGAACAGCTTGCCTACGCAGCGCTGGTGTGGGAAGGACGATCCGCAGGCCTGGACACGGACAGCGACTGCGAGCTCTGAATGACGGGCGACAACCCGGGTCGGCGGGCCGGAGTGCCGGCTCTCGAAGACGGACAACTGGGAAGTATAGTAAACCGATTTGCTATCTTCTCGCTGTGTTGTGTCACTCCCTGGGAGACGAGCGAAGCACATGCCGATCGGGCGGCGATTATTATAGAGCGACCCCACAAGTTTTGAAGACAACTCAAACTGGTGTCCAAATGACAACTCTAAAATATGCTTGCCGGCTGGCTATGCTGGATAACAAAGACTTTCGAACTGATCGCCGGCCGGAACTTTTTCTTCTGTACAGCTATACATTCAGGCTTGAATCGTTCACTGAAGATCAGGCTACAAGTGTCTCAGCAGATCTAATAATGCGAAATCCCCAAATCGCAATGCAGCAAGCACGAAAAGAAACAAAGAAATATCCTTACCTTTTCTCTTGATTTGCTCCCATGACCGTTTTTTTTTTCCATCCTTCGCGCTCGGCGGGCCAAATTGCCCAGTGTACACAGACGCCGCCGAATTCCCACCACTTCTAGCAACACAAAAGTTTTCCTTTCGTTTTTATTGTTTTCATTCATTTAAGGGACAGTGTATTTTCAGGATACATTCAATATAATAACAGTTTTTTAGGGACCCAAAGCAATACTCAGGCGAAATGTTTAACAAATCTTAGGAGATACATTTTTTGGTTTCGGTTTCGTGGTCTCGAATTTTCGCCGCGAGGGGTTCTCCAGATCCTCAGATTCTCCGTCGCTCCGTCGGCTCCGATGCGCATGGCGGCGCCCAGGACGCGTATCGTCCACGCCGTGCTACGCACTTCGACCTGCTGTTACAAAGGTAAGCAGTACTTTGCTCTGAAATATGTTAATTTTGCATATTTAGAAGTTCTGGATTCCATAGCGCAGACGTATTTTACCCTGAAACGTATGAAAGTCGGGGAAAAAAGTACATGGTAGATAGTCGTATCGTGTAAGAGAGGAGTCGCATAGTAGCTCTGTGATTTGAGTGGTGTTCCCTTCCGTGCTTAGATTTGGCAGTGTTTCGGTAGTTTTAAGCCGATAAATGTTTAGCCCGGTAAATAGATTGGGCGATAGTTTAGGGGCGGGCGTTCACTCTGAAATTTACATACCTATGCACGAAGAATCAGCTGTAATTGTCGGAAGAAAGCTTCCTGTTTGGCGTGGTTTAGTTCATCCCCATGTTGACCTGTTTACTGATAGAATTTGACGTGGTGCTCTTTTCTTTTAGGTTTCGTATTCTACTGCTGCCCGATGGAAATTCCATCAGGATCTTTCTACAAGACACGAAGTCGCGACCGTCCGTGTGTGGTCTTGATTCCAGAAAGTGGAACAGTGTCCGATGTGGGATCTAGTGATAGTGAAGTGAGTGACGGTGACGAGGATAACTTGCTAACGAAGAGCCTAACAACAGAACTTCCAAGCGATAACGAAACTGAAGGCGGTACGCCCGCCTTTCCAGTTCTGTCAACGTCAAGAAAGAAACAAAAGTCACCACCGCAAGTTTTCGACTGGCGAAAGGAAGACCAGTGTTTTGTGGAGCCTGCAGAACCCGTGTTTACGGCCTCTGATGATGTCAAAAGCCCACTGAAATATTTTCAAGTTTTCATTGGTGACAAGCTGCTGACGATTATTGTTGACGAGACAAACCTCTATTGTGTGCGTCAGGCTGGAGCGTATGGGTAAACTTTTATTACACTGTGTCAGCATGCTTGCGCAAAGTACATATTATTCGAACTGAATTGTTGCATCGCCCCATGAATTAAGGACCTTATAAAATCAAATGTGGTGTTTGAGCTGTATACATCTTATTTAATTTTACGAGAAAACATGTCTTCATTCAACTTTAGACGTATATCCGTAATGCATGCACACCAGAGGCACTCTGGTGTGCATGTCAGGCCAGATTAGTGTGCCGTGGTGTGCACATTAAACTGGTCTGGTGTGGTGTAGTGTGCACATAATGCCATTCTAGTGTGCTGTGGTGTGCACATCAGACCAGCCTAGTGTGTTTTGATGTGCACATCAGACCACACCAGGATGGTGTGATGGGCACACCAAACCAGCCTAACGTGTTCTGGTGGGCACACTAGAACACGTTAGGCTGGTTTGATGTGCGCACCAGGACACACCACGCCGGTCTGATGTTAACACCAGAAAACACTAGGACACACCAAACCGGTCTGGTGGATTTTTCAATAGGGTGGCGATGGTTGCCCTGCTCTCCAGAAATCTGTCGTAGAAAGCAAGCAGTCCGAGAAACGACTGTAGGGCTAGTGGACGCTAGTGGACGCTCCACTAGCGTCGTAGGGCTAGTGGACGCTCCAGCACCAACTTACAGTTGGTGCTGGAGCGTCCACTATTGCTCGCACTTTCTCTTGTGTCGTGTGAACCCCTGAGCCGTCAATTTGGTGTCCCAGAAAGAAGACCTCTCGAACTCCGAAGCAACACTTGTCTTTCCCAAGACGGATGCTAAACTTCTCCAGTTGCATCAGGACTGCTTGCAACCGCGAGGCATGTTCTGTGCCGTCCCTTCCGCCGATTATGACATTGTCAAGATACGCACAGACGCCTGGGATGCCCGCCAGCATAGATTCCATAAAGCGCTGAAATATGGCCGGTGCTGTGGAGATTCCGCAGGGAAGTCTCTTGACTTTTTAAAGTCCTTTCAGCGTGTTGAGGGTCAGTATCTCAGCTGTTTCTGGGGTAACATGAAGTTGCTGGTAAGCTTGGGTAAGGTCGATAGTGCTGAATATCTTGCTTCTTCCCAAGTTGCTGAAGACTTAATCTGCTGTTGGAAGGGGATAAGCTGCCTTCTTTGCTGCAAGGTTCACGGTGCAACAAAAGTCACCACAGATGCGCAGCGTTCCGTCTTTCTTCCGTACCAGGACCAAAGGCGTTGCCCTGTCGGAATGCTGAGTCGGTTCAATGATGCCTTGCTCTCCTGAAATCTATTCAGTTCAGTCTTCACAGCTAATCATAGCGGAAAGGGCACCGAGCGTGCTTTCAAGAACTTCGGAGTTGCTCCGTCGACAAGTTCTAGTTGCACGGCAGGACCAGTGTGTCCTGTGATGTCTTCATTGAACACAGATCGCCGGCTGTCGGAGTTTTTAATGAAAGCAGGAACTCATAAGGGCTAAACGATCAGTTCGGTAGGTAGTTTAAAACAAGAACACGAGCGAGCGCGCATGCTGGCATGCGCTCCGGATCAGGGCCTCGCCCGAGGTCGGTGGCGATAATGATAGTGCCACACCCATGGTCGGTGGCGATGATGATAATCCTGCGCCGCTGACACATCATGCGGTAAAAGAAGCAGTTCAGCTTTCTGCTACTGTCTTCTTAAACTTGTGGCTAAGTAATGTAAATCTTTCTCGGGCAAAATTAGACGCGGAGTGCTAACACTCCGGTCGTTTAGCTGATTTATATTTTCGGCTTCGATAATGTTCGTAGTAACCTAATTACTCTTCCTGCCTAGTAAGGCGCAGTTGGCTGGATGTGCCATGCAACCGTAATACTGGCAGTGAATTCATGGGTGTCGCGAATTGGTTTTGCTAATGATGTTGGGTTTCCTAGCTCGGTCATTGGGACACCGTCCAGTCTGGCTTATGAAGTGTCTTCCACAAAACCTGGGAAAGACGCAAGCCATTCCTCCCGCGCAGGGAACAAAACGGGTATGGCGTGTTTTAGTACAGCTTATTAAAAGATTGGATGGTGTATTAATTTTTTTTTTTTTGACATAAGGTGGAAAGCTTTTTGGGAGCGGAAAAAACTTCTATTTTTTTTTTTTACCGTGTAAGAAATTGTGAATATAAGCCGCAATTATCTGTCTTCCTGTCCTATCTCTGGGTTTTCTCTTATAAATTTCACCCTTTTGACCTCTTTGAGGAGGGAGGACGAGTACCCCTATGTGAAGCAAACAATAGGATAAACGTTGACCTAAAGTAAACTATAGGGGCGAGATTGTAACTCCAAACAAGTGAAGAAGGTTATACGTGTCCCAGCCACGTACGCGTCATGCGAGTGTCCGTTTAGTGCAGTACACACCATTGCAACCAATCAAGATTTCTCTATTGTGAGAGAAAATCAAAGAGCCTCTGCCCGCGGCTGAAGTGATAATTGTTTAGTGTGGGTGCCTCTTGAGTATTCTCAACTACACATCAAGGTTAATTTAAAGTTTGGAATTGTACATTGCGTCATTTATCCCATACTCAGTAAAGGCAAAATATATAATTTTTACTTAAAAATATTTTATGGGAATTAACGAAACCGATTAATGGAATAATTAATGGATCAAAGGGTGCCGATCAGTCGGGTCAACAATTTTAATCGACGCTCAGTCAGAATTACACTGCACCTCTTTATTTGAACTTGGGCCAGAATGTTTTTTTTTTGTTAGGTACCAACTATTATTATATAGGGTATTTCACCAACGACTGAGAATTATGAAAAATATATGGGATAAGGTTATTGACTACAATAGAGGTGAAGTTGCGTGTACTGAGTGATATTTAGCCTGGTGATTACATAATCTCCACTTTATAACATTCGATATATTTGCCTACACTGGCACATTCTAATCAGAGATTTGTTTCCCGTCCTCAAAATAGGTCATAGCTGTTGTTAAGATTTCGACATCTGAAATATTTTTTATGTTGTACACTGCCAAATGTAAGTCGTGAGGAGGTTAAGATACAGAAACGACAACCCGAAAGAGCGACAGAAGTATTCTTACAGAAGTAAGAATTCCTCCTGCTTACAAAATTATCCGTAAATACCGCGATGAACACCACCCCGGTGTTGCGATTGTTATTAAAGAGGGAATAGAGTTTGTAGCCATGGCTGATAACCCTGTTAATGAAAGTGTTTGGTGTAGAATACAATTGTGTGGTGCATCTTGTGTGATAGGAGCAGTTTATAGACCCCCTAAAGCCCCTTTGTCATTTTTAGAGTCAATTCAAGATTACCTGTGTAATACTATCACCGCAAACATGCGTGTCATTGTAGCAGGAGATTTTAACCTGCCTGGTATACAATGGGAAAAGCCAGAAATAGGAACAACTGATGTTAGGCATTGCGAGACACTATTAGATATTGCATTTAGTCATGACCTCACGCAAATTGTGACTGAGGTAACCAGGGTCGGGCCACCTACACAGTCAATATTAGATCTCGTATTCATTGACAACAAAATCACCCAGTATCATGTTTCCGTACTAGATGGAATTTCCGATCACAAACTCGTTTTACTTTGTATAAAGCAGGGCTTGCCACCAAAGCGCGAGAAAAGACAAACTATTCTTGTCAGAGACTTTCATAAGGCTGATAAAGTAAGCATTTTAGACCATTTAGAATTGTCTTTGTACTCGTTTGATGGAGCAACTGACGTTGGCATACTCTGGAATAATATAAATCCATAATTAACTTTTGCCTAGAAAACTTCGTTCCACAGCGGGTCAAAACAGTAAAAAAGCGAGACACTTGGGTAAACCGCGAAATAATCCAGCTAAAACGAAAAATAAAACGTAGAATAAAGAACAAAACAAAAAATGAAACGGAGATTTCTCGACTTTCGTTGACCCTTAGGGACAAACTGGCCGCCGCTAGGGAAGCTTATTATTCAAAGACACTCACCCAATCTATGAAGGACTCCCCCCAGCGGTTTTGGCGCCATCTTGCTCCATCACACGAGAGGATTCAGTATGTAGTCATTGACGAACAAATAATTCCCGACCACAAAGAGGTCGCTCAAAAGTAGAACGATTATTTCCACTTGTGTTTGTTCCTCCGGAGTCTTCTTTTTCTTACCCCAGCATGGTGAGCGTTGATGAGCTACCAGCCATGCGAGATATTATTTTGTCGGAACAGGGAATTTTTTCACTCCTTCTTAATATCGATACAAAAAAGTCAGCCGGTCCAGATGGCGTCCCAAATGAATTCCTGAAGCGCTACGCGGAGTGGATGTCAAAATATTTTCTGATTATTTTTAAGGCGGCACTTGAACAGCACAGTTTACCTTCCGATTGGCTAACGGCAAGGGTGGTGCCTATCTTCAAATTGGGAAACAAACACAGTGTTGAAAATTATAGGCCCGTATCAATTACTTGCGCGTGTTGTTAGATGCTAGAGCACATACTATCAAAAAGCTTGTCCACATTCTTTGAGAATTCCAAGATACTTAATCCTAACCAACATAGTTTTAGGCGACAACTGTCTACAGTAACTCAGCTTGTTCAATCAGTCCATGACTTTGCAAAAATTCTAAATGAAAGAGGACAGGTTGATGCAGTATGCTTGGACCTATCGAAAGCATTTGACCGCGTCCCACACGCAGAGATTCTTAGAAAACTACACCAACTAGGTGTTAATCTAAACGTTATCAAATGGATTAAATCCTACCTAACAAATAGAACACAGTTTGTAGAAGTGAATGGCGCAAAATCAGGGACTCTAAGTGTAACATCTGGCGTTCCTCAAGGATCTGTGCTGGGTCCCATTTTGTTTTTGAGTTACATAAATGACATAGCAGATAAGCTCGATCCTTCCCTCACTGTCCGCCTGTTTGCGGACGATTGTTTAATTTATTCAAGAATCTCAAGTCAAGAGGACCAGGTCAAACTAATCTTAGCATTAAAAGTTATCAATGAGTGGTGTACGGAGTGAAAAATGAAGATAAACTACAAAAAAAAAACAGTTTATGCAAGGCTAACAAACAAGACAAAAACATTTTGTTGTTTGATTATGAATTTGATGGCACGCCTTTGGCGCGCGGCAGTAACTTCAAGTACCTGGGGGTTACTATAACTGAAGACCTGAACTGGAATAAGCACATAAATAACATCTGTTGCTCAGCTGAAAAAAGACTGTGGGCACTACGACGTAAACTAAAGGGCGCCTCATCGGAAGCTAAATTAGCTGCATATTTAACCCTAGTGCGCCCCGTACTGGAATATGCAAGCGTAGTATGGGACTATTAAACTTGAGGAAGAAAACGAGAAGGGACGGACAAAACACGTCCCTTCTCGTTTTCTTCCTCAAGTTTAATTATCCTTACCAACCCGCTCGTTCTGTTCCTAGTATGGGACCCGTTCAGAAACTACCAAATAGAGAGGATTGATAGAATTCAGAGAAGGGCAGCCAGGTTTATATTGTCAAAATACAGGACGACGGACTCAGTCACCGATATGCTAAAAAAGCTAAACCTACAGCGTCTCGAACAACGCCGAAAAATAGCTAGACTGAAATGCATTTATTCGATGCACCGGAACTTATTCAACTTTGACGTTCAACAATACATAAAACCAAGATCCTCGCGCTTAGTTCGAAGCAGCCATTCGGATCAGATACCCCATTAATGGCACATATAGATGCATTCAAATATTCATTTTTTCCTCGAACCATAGAAGATTGGAACTATCTTCCTCATGAAATAGTGAACATGGACTCATTGAATAGTTTTGAAAATAACGTACTCGCTTATCTTGCGTCCTCCAGTGGTAGTTGGTCATAATATACTGGCTGTTATTATTTTGTTACATATTATGAATGCGTGTTTTTGTATGTGCGCCTGTGTTTTTGTATACGGGCGTGTGCAGTGGCCAGGAGATCGGCCACAAATAATTTTCTTTTGTACCACCCTGTATTGGCCTTCGGGCTAACGGTATAAATAAATAAATAAATAAAATAAATTCGGAAGTGACGTCAGCTTATGCAGCGTGCAAGGCAGGCGACGTGGGTAGCGTAATTGCTCGAGTAATTAAATAGCGAAGCCAGAGTATCGTAGTTCTTTTTTTTTTTTCTACAATCTTCATTGGCGTAAAAAGAGCCACATGGCCAAAAATGCACCAAAGCACTGTGGGGTCTTGCGGTCTTGCGTACCATACATACCGCTCTGCCTTCGCGAAATGCAGTCGGCAGCAAATGTTTTGCGTGGCACTTGAGTGCCAGCCGAAAAGACTGGCTGCGCCTTCTCACGTGCATGCACTTCCTTTCGTATTCGCAGTCATGTTCTTTTTTTGTTTTTTTTCGCTGGCGATCCGTCTGACGCCAACGAGGTAAGCGGGACCGGCGCAAAACGAAATGTTCTCCGTAGCATGCGAACTCCGTCCCCCATCACGGTGGCTGAGGCAGACGCACGGCATGACGGCTGACAAAGCGGCACTTTGCGCCGGACGGAAGCAAGTAAAAAAAGACACGACTGCGCGCACGAAAGGAAGTGCATTCTCGGAGAGTGAATCTTGAGAGCGGCCGCTCGCCTTTCAGAAGGCGCAACCAGTCATTTCGGCTGGTGCTCCTGCGCTCCGCAAACTTTTGCTGCCGACTGCACATATTACACTCAAGTTTGACGAGCAGAAAGCACCTTAAAACTTCCAACGTTATGTTTGCCTTTTGGATTGTTTATAATTGCCTTCTGTTTATGAAGCTACTGCTGTCTTTAAGCGGCCGACGACAAGCCATTTACAACAGACTGCGGATGCGCGCGTGCTTTGAAAGGGCAGAGAGAACCCGCCTCGGGAACGATGACCAGGCTCGTACGCCACACGCCACCGCCCTCCTGCAAGAGCAATTGTCGCTTCCCACAATACTTGGAACAAAAAGGGAGGGAGCTGCAATACTCTGCTTCACATGCGGAGCACCTGCAGCTAAAAGGGGGCTCCGGAAAAAACGTTTGTCACTAATTTGTCTCAATAGCAGACGATAGCAGACAACAAATGCACAACCTGGCAAAACCGAAACCAAAACTACCCGTTGACAGTCTCATGCTCCCAGGGTGCACCTGAATCGCTAGGGGCGCTGCAATTTTGTATATTGCCCATTGTATTGTCATACAGCGGAGAATTTAGGTTACAGTCGTCAATATCTCCATTTATTCTATTTCATTAGATATGAATAAAAAAATTACCAGTCCTGCATGCATTCACAATACAGTCACTGCAAATCTGAGATACATTATCGGACCCTAATATATCCTTGTCTATCCTGCAGTCACTCAAAGCGTATGCGAAAATCCGGACTCTATCCTTATCATTCGCTTTTTTACATCGCCGGCCTTGGGCCTGCTTCCCAAGTGGTAACTTTAGCACACCCCTGGGCTTTCCGTGTGGTTCGAGTGATCAATACGTTATTGGTTTCGTTTTTTTATTACACTCAGAAGGTTTTGAATAAAAACGATATGTTCATTGGTAATAATTAAAAAAGATTAATAATATATTTTAGTTAATTATGTCTAACTAATACATTTACGGCAATCTATGACCTCCACCGGACTTGCAAGTATCTTCACAATAAGAAATTGATGTTTTCTTTCAAACAACTTTTTTTTTACGTTTGAAAGTTTTTGCAGAAACACCCAGTATAGTAAGAAAACTGCGATAACGAATATGCCACCGTCACACCTAAAAATATCGGATGTTTCACGTTTTTCTTTATATTGTTGGCATCAAACGTAAAAAAGTTGAATTATTAAAACAAAAATAACAGGTTGCCCAACATGCATGTGCAAGTTTAAATACTGAGGGGTTTTGTTTACCTTATTCTTACCAAGCGAGAGAACTTGGTGCAGTAGTCGTTGCTCTTCCTTATAATTCTTCTGGAGTTAAAAAAATGTTTAAACCTTATGATAGCGGTTTTGTTCACTAGAAACCTGGGACTATTCCAGATATGTATATGAGGCGAATCAATATGGCTACCTCGACATGTGTTTTATTTCAAATATAACTGCCCAGTCACTTTTTAACGCCTAAGGATCATCGGAGGATGTTCAACGTGTAAGCCGAATCCGCTTGAACACCTTTCGCTACCGAGCCTTTAGGAGACAAGCATGTGGCCTGACGTTGCATCGCATTATAATTACATACTTACAGCCCTTGCTTTTATACAGCGTTCAGCTCCTTTCAGGCTGTCTGGCCGTACGCAGTAATTAAGCATCCCTCGTCGTTCCTGCCTCGAGTGTCTCGCAATGGAAAACACCGAACCCACCGAATACACGCTGATTCCAGAGCTGTACGTTAACGTATCTGCGGCGAAATGGTTTTTCACATCTGCCGATGTGCTGCGCTCAGTTCAAGGGTCGTTCTCGAGCGGCCCGACCGAGGACCAGCAGTTCTTGGACCTGGGGTGCGGCCCCGGGAATATCACGCGCGACGTGCTGCTGCCCCAATGTCCACCGTGCCGAAGGCTCGTCGCCGTCGACATGTCGGTGGACATGCTGAAATATGCGAGAGAGCATTTCTCCCACCCTAAGATCTTCTACGACGCCCTCAACATTATGTCGGACGACCTGTCTGAATTTGTGGGGCGGTACGGGCTCTTCGACCGCATCGTCGCGCTCCACCTCCTCAACTGGCTGAAGGACCAGGAGCAGGCGCTCAAGAACATCGCCAAGCTGATGAAGCCGGGAGGAGAGGCTCTCTTTACTTTCAGGACGAGCACCCCGCAGATGAGATTTCGGAAGAAGTTGGCCGGAATGCCGCGCTGGAGCAAGTACGCCAAGGTAAATGTTGGTGAAAAAGGATGGGGCTGTTTTCCTGCGGTGCTTCACTCCAAACTACTAAACAATTTACACCATCTTCCCGAGGGGAACCATGGGGTGATGCGGAGCATCGTGTTGGTTCCGAGGAAAGAGTCAGTTGCGTGCTGACGTCGAGAGATGGCGCCACCGACTGCCCTAGCGTTACCCCCTACGCGAGCCTTCGTCGCGGCTCGCGGCAGAGAAACTTGGAACGCTCGCCGCTCGCCGCTTATTTTTTTCACACTTGAAGGAGAGGAGACTAGAGGAGGAGAGTTGCGCGTGCGCGCGCGGTGTGAGGAGAAGCGAACGTACGCGCAGTGCACGCAGCTGGTAGAGAGAGAGAGCGGAGAGAGTAAAGCGCAGCTGTTGGAGAGAGGGAAGGAGGAGAGTTGCGCGTGCCTAGTTCGAGTGCCGACTACAACGCCGACGCCGCGGGACATAGACCCGAGCAAGAGATGCTCCGCATCTAAAAAGGCCGGTAGCATTTTGACGCTTCTTGTATGAAGCAGATTAAACTGTGACTAGTATCGAACCCTCACTCAGCGCTTGGCCATAGCACAAGGGGCCCACCTAGTTTATCTTTCCTTAGACAAACGCTTTTCTCTCTTTCCCGGCGTCTCATTGGCCGACTCTCACGCCGAGCCTCAGTGGGCCAACGCTTCTATTCAGCGGTGTCATCTCCGGTCCGCTTTGTTTACTAGAGAGGCATTGTGATGAAGGCCAGAGCAAAACATAAAATGTCAAGGCTTCTTGGAGATGAATACCTAAAAGCAGATCCAGCACATCCGAGCATGTGTGCTACTGGCGGTGAGTGGCGGCTTAAACCAGGCAGTTTTTACCATTTTCCTACATGTGCCTAAAAAAAAAAAAACATTTTTTTCGGGCGTATTTTTTGTTTCGTTGAAACTTACACTTATAAAATTTGAGTGTGATTAATGCATGATTCTAAAGACACCTTTGTGAAAAGGTTCCGTGCACTCTGTTTATTGGAGTATTCATACAAATTTGTGTGCGCCCGAGTTGAGCTCAAAAACACCATATGCAGGTGGTAGTTGATTGAGATGTTTGTCAGCACCTGCGCGACTGAGATTAAAGACGATGTCGAGCGAGATCAGCAAGCGCCATCCACGCGATCGGCTCAATTTAAGCGAAAGATAGAAAATTGAGAATATTATATTCACTTAAAAACAAAGATCTAAAATCCCTTCCGATGAAAATAGCAATGTCTTTTTATTTTGAAACTCCCAAGCCAAAAACGGCTAAGATTTCTGGGCGCAACATATAGAGAGTATTTCTTCATTTCTCTATAAGTGTAGTGACATATTCACCCACGAATTTATTCATTTATTTCTGTACTGACTTTTTACTTATTAATTTTTTTTCTTTGTTTATTTATGTACTGACTTATTTAGTTATGTAAATATTTGTTTATTTTTGGGAAATATTTTGGAAGTTGTGGCGCGATGCGGTTAGTATATTTCACTGCACACGGAGTTATACAAAAGTAGGTAAGTAAATATAGAAGACACGCAATAGCAATATGTAATACGTAAGTATTCACAATACTTATTGTATTGCCATTTCCCGGTCTACAGTTTTTTTCAGAACTTTGCTAATCCAGTCTTTGCGAAGTAGAGGAATAAAATACTTCCGCTGTAACGAATTGATTACGAGTTAAGACGATTGAATTTCCGAGTTATCCATTAAAGAAAAGAGAATTTGGTTATTCTGGAATAGCAGTTAAACTAGGGTAATTTGATTGGTGTAATTTGATTGTTATCTGTCAATTTATTTTGTACATATTTTCCACAAAACATAATGTATTTATTTTCATGTACTAAATATAGAGTTGCTTGGACAAATGTTATCTTTTTAAATTTTACTAAATAAAATAAAACAACGGAAACAAAATTTTCGCTTTTTTCTGTTTCTTATTGGAGCAGATGGTACCAGAATGAACCATATTCTACAAATTAACATGATGACGAGTTCCAAAAGGTTTTTTTCAACTACCCAGACTGAATATATATTTTTAATATCCGAACTTTACTTTACCCACCATGCTTTTAAATACACATAAATTAGGAAAGGCAATTAATGCAATGGCAAATTAGGTTGATTCCACATCACAAATAAAGTTTTCCTACGCTTCCTAGTGGGTTGATGCCACATGTAAAACTTGCAGGCCATTATTGCAATTTAAAAGTAAATGGACTGTGGCTGTGTACCAAATCTTACTCAGCTGGATCCGAGTTACTCCGGTGGGTCGTGTCACGTGACAACACAGATTGAAAAATGCTGGAAAGGGGTAGGTTTTGGAACGCCAAGGTACAAAACCCTTACCCTGGAGCAAGATCGAGTAAATTTTGGAACACGGCCTATGACACAAAAAGGTTACATTCTGCTGGAGTGAACTTCTACGGCACAATTTTACAATTCCAACTCACTCTAACCATACAAGAAAAAGTTCAAGTATTCAAATTTCGTTACTTGTCCTCACATATTCAGTGGGGGTAGCTACATTCAGATTAAAAAAAGTGTAAGACGAAAACATATTAGTGTATAATACCTTGGCAAAAAAAGTTATTTCCATCAATTACTGCATATATTCGAATTGCAGCTGGAAATAACAACACAAAAATAATTGCTGAACAACGCTCACGAGTAAGCGTTCCTCAAGTCAGATGGCTCTACAAAAAGTAATTAGGACGTAACGACATTACTTTTAAAAATAATGCGTAACTGCATGTCATGTCATTATTTATATCAGTACCCTATCGTAATGAACTTCTGCGAAAAGGAAATGAGTACGTTATTTATATTACATTTTTAAAGGAACGTACCAAACTGGGTTAACAAAACTTGTTATTTACTTGACTAAGAACTTGGCAATATTGCCACGCGCGTCGACGAGCGTGCGCGTGCGTGGCCGACCCGTCGGGCATACGTTTTTTTGAGCGCAACCAACGACGATTGTGTACCTTTTGATATGTCCTTTTTTTTAGGACTGTGCAGTATATGGCGGTCGCGCATGGCAGTGCTTCACGCCGACCCCAATACCAAAGATGTTCGGCTTTATTTCTTTGACCTTGTTAAACAAATAGAAAGTGTTTTTCCACCCGTGAGCCCAAGCCCGAATGGCTAGGCCTTTGCAAAGAGCTATTGGAAATGAAAGCTTTTTAACATTCCCTGCAAATGCTTTGCAGAGCATATTTATTATTATTTGACACGTGTTCTTCGCTTCTTGCAATAAAGAAATAAACAAGCGCGTGCGTGGCCGAGTGGTTACCGCGCTTGACTGTCGCGCGGAAGTTGTAGGTTCGATTCCAGTTAGAGGACTATCCTTTTACTTATTCTTTTAACTTGGCGTTCTCGTAATGTCGAGAACATTCTCGTCTGATCAAGTTCCGAATGTTCTACGCACCAAATCTTCTACGCCGAATATTCCAGAACCCACGAGGGTATATAAGGGACTCCGCATGGCGAGCGGAGTCAGTCTCGCCCCAGCGTTCGACTCTGCCGTTAAGCCAATTTCGGCGCCCGCGGCCTCTGCCGTTGTCCTTTTTATTTTTGGGCACAAGTTCGCCCCATTAAACGTTTCAGTTTTCTCAGTTATTCTTTGTTTGTCACCTCGTCATTCGTGACAATATAGATAACAGAATTGCGTAACTAATAATCAAAAGCTGCTTTTCTGGAGGCAAATGTTCACTTTATTTTAGAATGTTGTGATAAGGCACCCTGAGCAAAAAAGCGGCAAATTCTAGTTCCACATTAAAATAGAAGCTCCAAGTACCGAATTATTTATATTTGTATTTGTTTTCTTTCTTTCTTTCTAGATCTGCGAAAATTGCAATCCTCCAACCGTGGACCTTGCTGGGGAAGAGGCCATCGTCTCTTACATAAGACGCATTCTAAAAAACGCCAACTTGACTTTGTCTATCTGCGAGGTCATACGTGACCCATACGATCTCCACGCAGGCCTGGAACACTTAATCCGTAAAACAATCATTTCATACCTCAATTTGACCAGCCTGTGTTGAGTCCATTTAAAATCACAAATATGAAAATAAAAAAAGGTCGAACAATCTATGTCTTTCGACAAATTCCTCCTGGATTCTCTTTTTGTGCTTCTATATTTGGCACCTTTCAATTGTTTTTAACTTTCTTAGTCACTCACGTTCTTGCATTCATGTATCTGTGAATATGCGGCGAGTGTGTATACGTTTAGGCGAGTTCAAACTTTACTTTAAGATATAAACTGGACTTTCTTTTAGAAAACAGGCTTCAAATATGGTGAGAAAAAAACCTTGAAGTTTGATTGTTAGAGAATAAACGTGCACTCTTAGAAATCGAAAAAAATTTCAAGTCATCTTTTTTTTAAGTCACACATAAAATTGAAGCACCAGAAGTTAAATTGAGAATTTTATTTGGAGGCATAAAAAGTGGGCAGTGTGTTTATAATAATAATAAAATTATCATCCTTTATTTTTAGTTTTTCATTACAAAACGAAAAAAAGGTGGAAAAGAGGGCAAAAAGCTGCTACTGCAGCTTGACGAGGTTCTAGTTTCCATACACACCTTGGCGGAAAAACAGCGTAAAATATAAACACACTACACCCAAAAAATCTAATATACACCAGCACATCACTCCAATCATTATATCTCTTTATGTAGAAAGTTAACTAAAAGACATATGCCGCTCAGATAGAGACAATTTTACAACACATGCGTGACACTACACGGTATCATATAGAAAATGAGATTGTAGTAGTATGTTCGCTAACATTCGATTTGACTTTTCAAATATACACACATCATTTGCTTCAAGTTCATTTAGTAAAGATGGCCACATATATTTAATAATGTATAACCATAACTAGTACGGGATGTTGAAACATTCCAGGTCTCGCCAAGGCAGGTGACGTATTTATGATCTAACTTTGTTAAACATGACATTGCAAAAGTAAAAAAAAATATTTTTGTGTTTTAATAATAATAAAAGTTTATTTCCATCGAACGTTGATGGCTACATTATAATTCATAAACAACCGAAACTTGTGCAGCTGTTCAATAGAAATTACACTATTCTTTAAAAAGATTCCTTTAGAAGGATGCAAAAAAGAAACGTTTGAAACAATTCAAATAGCCCTTTTTGGGTTAGTAGTAGTCTTGTTATGTTTTTTGTTTGGCCCCAAACTAAAGGACAATATACATAGCGAGTGTAAACCAACGAGTAATATAAAAGTAATGTTACACTTTTGGAAAGACATAAAGGTTTCTACAAAGGAGGACCAATAGATTTACTAGCTTTTGTATGGACATATTCAACGAGCTCATTCCATGATAACGATTCAGTGAATAGTACACCCAGCCTTTTTACTAACGTTACCACCTCTAGTGTTGAAGAGCCTAAGGCTATTTAAAACAAATAAGATATTTGTCTTTCTCGAGGTCGAAATAGCACACATTTAGCCTGTTGCATATGCGGTACAACAGCTTATCTTGTGTATACGCACACAAGTACAATTTTCATTAGATCTTAAAACAGCAGGAATGGAGACTTAACCCAGAATTTTTGAGTTCTTTATCGCGAGCGCGAGCTTTCGCCCCCCTTGCCCAGGGCTGCTGCTGCCCTCAGAGTGTTCTGTATAGTACCCCTTACTAAACGTTTTTTCTTGTCTCTTGAATTCTTCCTTTTCTCCAGAGGACTTGATGGTCACAAACCCCATAAGGGCGTTTCTGACAAAAGAAGAAGAGTTACTCCTTCTCCAAGACGCCACCGAAGAAGCAAAGCGACTATGGGCCGGTAAAGAGGCCGACGCTTCTCTCTTGGCGGTCAGCGGCTTTGTGGTACGAGCCTCCAAACCTGAACTCTGAATGCCGACAGAAGTTGAATGCCGATGGCGCCATTTCTGGTTGCTCGAGGGGGATTCAAGTTTTGGACATATAGCCCGAAGTTTCAATTGCTCTCGACTTTTTGCAGATCCGCGCTCAGATTCAAGTTGTTTTGACATGACTACAATACCGTTCAAATAAAGTTGTCGAGGTCGTTCGTTTGCACTAATTCAAATCTTTATTAGAGTGTGTGTAAATATGGTTTCAATTCAAAGTCCTGGCCTTTGGTCATCCACGTGTTCACCGAAGTGAGCTCTTTAGGACTAGGTTTTATTCATTAATTTGATTAATTCAATTAATTCTATGGCGTCCCGAGAATACATACCTAAAACAGCGCACAAGCACAGGAGGAAGAAAATAGAACACAGGAAAGAGCGCTGACTCCCAACCTATGTGCAGGGTGACCCAAGTCACCAAGCTCGTTTTAAAACGGACCGTAAAAATCGACGCCTGCACGTAGCAACCTAAAATTTCCGTCAAAGGTGTATTTCACAGGTCGGTTTTTTTTGTAAAATTACAAAGCGTAGCTCTTTTTCTGTAAAAAATAAGGCAAAGAAATTTGCCAGGGTTTACAGCGGACGGCAACGCAGACGACCAAGTCCAGTTGCGGGGTGGGTTTGCCGTTCGTATTGATAGATGGCGCTACCTCGTTGTCGTAACGGCTCACGACCACCGTGCTTTATTAAAATTAACATAATCTTTTTGAATTATACCTTTGGTTAAAAAATAAATGCGGACGATAAAAGCAAAACTTAAAGTAAAAAAAGAAAACGCGTCTGCATAACGACGGCGCTTTTGCTGCCAACGGGTTTCGTCTGCGTGTCGTCTCCTTTCTTTCGCTCGTCGGCTGCACCTTCGGACGCTTCTCCCGACTCCATCTATTAATACGAACGCAAAACACACTCCGCTACTGACTTGGTCGTCTGCGTGGCCGCCCGCCGTAGACCCTGGCTAGTTTCTTGGCCCTATTTTTTACAAAAAAATGTGCTACGCTTGGTAATTTTACGAGAAAAGAACCGACCTGTGAGATACACCTTTGTCGAAAAGTTAAGGTTGCTACGTGCAGGCGTCGATTTTTACGGTTCCTTTTTAGATCGAGCCTGGTGACTTGGGTCACCCAATATTTTGAAAGAGAGAGGAAGAGGAAGCTTCAGACATGAAGCCCACGCGCACCCAGAAGGAGAAGAGAAGATAAAAGAAAAACAGATACATTACTAAGTTGCGATAGAAAAGGAGAAAACAAAGACATTATAAAGTCACGACGAAAAAGAGGAGAAAAAAGAAACAAAAACAACAAGAAAAACAGACAAAAACATTTGTATAAAGTGCAAGCCGGCCAAGATAACTTGTACGCGCTAGCTAGGAAGTCGACCTCCTTGTCACTCAAAGATAGTGAAGGGTGACTCACACACTGCTGGCCTGATTTTTGGGTGTGGTAAGCTTTTAAAATTTGTTTAGATTGCCGATCTCGATATCGTCCTAATATTTTTGTGTCCGAAAAACTTGGTGAGCACTGACAGGCGAGGCAGTGTAGGGGCAGGATGCCTCCCACGGTGCCGTGCAGTGAATAGAAATGTTCACGGAGTCGGTAATTAGGACATCGTTCAAGCTGTCCTATATAACAACCACCACAAGCTAGGGGGATCCTGTACACAGCACCCTGTGAGCAGGGAACAAACTGGTCCTTGTGACGTTTCTGGCACCCTGGTGTTGAGTGATTGTCAATAATGGAACCCACTTTAGAACAGATCTTGGCTATCCTGTAGGGAGGAGAAAACACCACAGGGACCTCGTACCTGCTGGCAACTTGTTTTAAATTGTGCGAAAACTTGTGAATGTAGGGAACCACTACCGGGCGCTTCCGCTGTAAATGAGGTCTGTCCTTGTGAATCCCCTTCACCTTCCGTAACAGGGACCCCAACACCTCAACAAGCACCTGCGAGGGCAACCCAGGCGCCCTTAGGCGTCCAAGCTGAGATTCACAACTATCCAACAGGGCTGATCCTAAAATGGAGATAACTATGCCTCTTTTTACGACCTTTGAATGGAAGGACGTGTACGGAAAAATGCCTTTTTTGATCGGGGAGAAAAGGACCAGCAGAGGTGATTGGGCTGGACGGATAATGAAAGATCCAAAAGTGATCTTTGCCGGCCTGTGCTTTATGCAAATGTTTTTTTTTCTGTTTTTCTTGTTGATTTTCTTTCTTTCTTTTTTCACTTCTTTTTCGTCGTGACCTTATGATCTCTTTGTTTTCTTCTTTTCTGACGCAACTTAGTAATGTATCTGTTTTTCTTCTTCATTTTAACTTGTGGGCGCGCGTATGCTTCATGTCTCAAGCTTCCTCTTTCTTTCACAACACATAAGCGGGGAATCAGCGCTCTTGCCTGTGTTCTATTTTCTTTCTCCTATTTAGGCCCGGGAGACCTAAATAGCCTCGGAACCGACGTTTCTCATCCTGCCCAATAGATGGCGCTTCAGCGCCCTTTGGTGGTGCTCGGAAAAGCTCCGCGCCCATTGGACGTAGAAGGAACGTCGAGTGTGGGAAGCCCGTTCCTGACCACCGGACTCCTGCTGAGCTGACCAACCTACTGGCAAGTGGTTGAGGGAACCGGATTACGGGCGGGCACGGGATTTAGGCCGGCATTGTAAATGGTCATGATTTAAGTCCTTTGACTGCTGAGGACACTTTTACACAAAGTAGAAGGGACAAGAAGGAATTGTACAAACAGCGTCACAAACTTAGCTGAACTGAGTTTGAGCCGCAGTCTGCTCGTTTTCTTCTTGTCCCTGGTGGTTTTTATTCAAGTGTCCTTACAAGTGAAATATGTTTATACATCATGATTAATATGCAGAAGTACGCCTGCATATTGACCATTTTAGAGTTCAGCTCTTAGGCGCTGTTATGATCGGCCACCCAGAGAGCGGGGTCGGCTTCCTGGCGGCGCCATCGACCACCCATCGACTGACCAGAGTTTCGGGCTCGGCATTCTTTCGCAGCCGAATATGCCGACCAACGCGGCGTGGGTGGGGTGCGGCTTCCGGGCGACGCCGAGAGGGCCACCCGGCACAGCGGGAGCTGACCCCTTTGACACTCCGCTGAAAAACGGGGGCCCGCTTCCTCGGCCTTCGGACCGGGTGCTAACGGACCATGGAGACAAGTGGAGACGTTAGGGTCTCTGCGTGTGATCGGGAGAGCTGCTCTGTTCCCGCGTTCTTCTGGGAAACGGGACGAGAGGGATGCTTGGACCGGGGTGTGACCACGTGGGAGGTCCGGGGAGACTGCAGAGACGTCCCGACGTGACGAGAGTGCCCTTTCCCCTCGCGGGACCTTTGACAGGGACCCCCTCGCCACTTCAAGGGGGCTACATTAGCCGGTGCTCGGACTCGTAGAGAGTCTTCTCTTCTCAGAGGCCAAAACTGAAAGATGACGATGTAAATATTCCTGTGTATAAACGTCTTCTCCTCTCAGTGAACGCTCCTCAGTATCCCCGGAGTCCACAACGCTTGGAAGTGAGAGCATGCTCGGCCCGGAACCATAACAGCGCTCGTTCCCGTGTTTCGCGGCGTTCCCGTCGGCGTAACCCGCGCGCGTTGCATTATTTGACGCCCAAGACCTATACCCGAATTCAATTCCCCGCTAAATTTAGCGAAGAAACTGAAGTGATGTGTAGGTCTGTGACGTCCCATGATGCAACAATGGGCATTCAGTTTCCCCGCAAAATTTGGCGGTAAAACTGACGTCACATGACCTCAACACCAATTCAGTTTCCCCGCTAAATTTAGCGGGTAGTTGAATTGGTGTTGAGATCACGTGACGTCAAATGTTTTTGCTAAATCTAGTAAAAAAACTGAATTTGATCAAAGGTTTCCTGACACAAAGTCGTGTGACGTCATTTCCCCCCCTAAATTTAGGGGTGAAACTGAATTGGAGTTGAGGTCACGAGGCGTCAAGGAGGAAAAGGAGGAGGGGGGAGGTCCTCCATACACTTACCTCCTCTTTTCTCCCCTCCTCGTCCTCCTCTCCCTCCCCTCCTACTTCTCCGTACCCTCCTTCTCCTTCTCCTGCGTATCCTCGCGTCACGCTACATCGCAAAATCAAAATACCTCCTAGCTGCGCTCCGATTTCGCATTACAGAGATTTGTAAACGTCTTTCAATTTTGTTATTGTAAATTGTCTTGGCAAGTATATAGCTTGTGTTTTATTGTAGTGTTTATAGTGTATGTGCAGTGTTTTGTGGCTCGTATTGAACGGGAGCGAAATTTCGCATCTTCAGCCGAACGGACTTCGTTGTGTTTGTGCACGACACCTGGTCGACGGACCACCTGGGACCGGCTTGCCGGCGGTGACACGGATATTCACCCAAGCCTCATTACTGATCATCTACTTTGAAAATTATTACAAAATTGTTGAGAACAATTTACCTAATATTCTGGTACATAACGTGTTGATTGTATTTTTCGGTATTTTAATTCTAAGTTTTTATTTATCTGTAGGAGTCTAAATTTGTAAACGTCCGGTCGCACAATAGAGATCTGTTTTAGAATTAACGGTACAAAAATCATTCAACATATCTAAGTGTTGTCAAGCTTATGTCAGGTGGAATAAATGCCAGAGTTTTGAACATATCCCAAGCAAAATCCACACACCGGTAAAAAACTTCTTTTTCTTCTGCGTTACAATTTAAATTGAAACGCAATAGCTTTTTTGTTTTTGTTCTGGAGAGAAATCGAGAAAAAAATCTTTGCGATCTTCGGTTTGAACAAAAAAATTTGGGCTTGTGGAACGTATAAGGATTCCTTAAATATTTGTACTTTCAAGGACCGTTTTTATGCCTCGGGAAATTAGCTGAAGCGCCACAAAGCCGAAGTGCCTTTGAGAGCTTTCACACGCGTGTTATTGCATGTAAACCTTTCTCGGTTTGTGGAAATAATTTATGTGACCGATCTCGCTAAGGGAATCACAATATTTATTGTCACCTGCTTTTAGAAAAAGTTTGAATGCTTCGTTTAGAATTAAAAGACTAACATGAAACATCTCAATCAGGGTTAAAAGCAGCGCTTATAGGGGGCAAAGCACCGGCATTCTGAAATTCACACACTGCCATAAACCGCAATCGGGAATACAGCGACCTTGGTCAGCGTGGAACCAGCTTTCTCGGCACTCAAATTTTTTTTATTGCCTGAAGGTCGAGCTGAAAACAGGCTCATTAGGTTCGTTAAACTCGTATAATATTTTTTTTTAATTTTTTGTTTCAGATTCACCTTCCTAATTTTCATTTTTTTGAATAAAATAGTCTTTTCTGTCTTCAAATATTTTATTACAATGTCAAAAAAAAAACTGTTGGAGAGGTTATCAATCGCCCTTTGTTTACTACGGGACTGAACTGGATCTGAGCAATATTTCCTAAATCAGAACAAAAACCGAAACGAAAAACAATTGGGTTCGGCTCTTTGATTAAAGCTAAACTCCGCCACTTTTGTCTGTGCCCTACGCACCTTATTCCCGTCCAGCGCACTTGTTTAATTTATTTAAAACATTGTGATCGTAAACATTTGCACAAATTATTAGTAAAGTTACCGATTCATGTGCCCCCAATAGGAATTTTACTCCGTAAAACGGCGTCATTGCATTCATTTGAATCGTAATTTCTGGCCATAATATTCATGGCATATAGGTAAGGATTCACGACATTCCAGCACTGTAAAATATAAAATGTTAACGTTAAAGCCAAGGTTGTTAAAGTTACTTTATGAACATGTATATGATGCTTTTAAAGTTTATTGATGGCCAAAGATACTGGCAATAACTCCCGCGTAAGGCATTAAATATATTTTAGGTGTAGATGTGTTTTTCAAAGGTGCTTTCTTATTTCACATTGCGCCGCTTTTTTAAACGCCGGTAAAACAATTGAGGCACCTTGTCCTGGGTGACGATTTGAAATGCATTTTTACGTTTTAGAAAGTGAAATTTGCATGGGCATACTTGCAATGTGAAACCTTACCAATCCTGTTCTGAACTTTCATCCTCTTGAGATTTCAAAACAGCCGTTTGTGTTGCACACACACTGGCTACTTCGGCCAGGTAGAGACTTGATCCATATGAAGGTAAACAAGTGATTATCAACTGCTCAGTGTTGTCCGTGGTCACGTTCTTTCCCTATCAAACGACCTACCACACTTGGCTCGCAAGGCATTTGAAAAGGAGAGCAAGTCAGCTGCTGCATGATGCTCCCAGTACAGGGCAGTCGACGATTGCTTGTTCACCTTCGTATAGATCACGACTGTACTTCAAGCTCGACAAGTGTGACACTAATCTGATTCAGCCTAGCAGTGGTGTGCTGAGTGGTACTGTAGAGCTAGTTGACTTGTGTAAAAACAGTCGCTGCGCGGTATAAAGCACACCCAATTGGGAACTTTAATGCAATCTTGTGTAGTACCATTGATGCTATGATTATATTTACACCGTTTTATGGAGCGAAAAAAAAAACGCGATGTAATCGTTTTTTTAGACTGCCTGTGCGACATTCAAACTTGTCTTTGTATGTTCGGCGTGGTGAAATGCCTTCTATAAGCAAAATTTAGAGAATCCTTGAGCTATATGCTGCAAGGAGTGAAAGCAGTAGTCCGGCCGCATTCTCCCCTGTTCTGTATACTGTGCGAATGCAGATTGACGCGCACTTTGGATGCTTTGAACTTAAAGGCCCCACATAAAGCACACGGCTTAATAAGCATAAATTATTGTGAAGTGTTCGCGAATTTGGCTTTTAAATGTCATGCACATCGGAAGCACAATGGGGGTGTAAAGTACGCCGAAATCGTAACGCTGCACTTTAAGGTTATGCAGGGTGTGTTCAGCGAAATGCGGGCCAAATCGCCTGTGCCAAAACTATACATTGCACAAAAAAAAAGCCTTGTGTTGTTTTGGTCCTGGGCTAGGGGCCTATTTAGAAACAATATTACAAAACAATGTAGTTAATAATGTGTATGTGTGCTGAATATTGTTTGTTTTCTTCCAATTACAGCATACACGGAGGGTATCTCCAAGGAGAAGGGGTTGGATTATGTAGAGAAGCTAGTGCTTCTTTCTGTGGATGCGAAGCTGTCCGAAGTAAGGTTAGAATGTAAAAAGCACCACCAAGTTCCGCCTGGTCCTGAGCAGCCACAATAATGAACACATAATTCAGAAGAATAGAAATACGAAGGACTTACGCAGGCAATCACACTTTTTGAGTTCGCAATGACATTTGATTAGGATCACAAATATTCCTGCTTTGCTCAAGGTCGCCTAGCTTACACACCATGTTGGTGATCTTCAGCGCAGCAGGAATATTTTTGAGCAGAATTAAGGGTTATTGTTAATTGACCTAATGTCCTTCATGTTTTTATTCTTTTTACTTGTGTGTTCATTATTTCATTTTGTTTCATGATTTAGTCCTTCGTGTTTTTGTTTTTGTTACTTATGTGTTCATTTTTTTCCTTTTTGGAGGGTTTAGTTAACGATATGATGCCCACGTCATTTTATATTTGGGAAACAGTGGTGACCTCGTCGTGTTCAAGGAGCAGTAATTACTTTTTTATCTTGTATTGCTTCCGGTGAACAATGGTGTCTGTGTGTGTGTGTGTGCGACGTGTGGACACAAGGGATGATTTGGCGACCGAATGGAAAAACAAGGCCAGCGAGGAGCGACTGGGGACTTTGAACGTCGCACAGTGCAAGGAAGGACTTCAACGACGAGGCTAGCAAGCAAGCTCATGTCAAAACTGCTGTGCTTGACCAGAGAGGTGAATCAGGACTGTGACTCTGTGAGTGAGAATCAACCACTTTGGAACTTTCGTATAGTTTACAGCTTAATTGTCGCCTTCCTTTTTTATTTTAATAGGTGTCCGTGTGATATTACATTTTTAATTTTAATGGTTGTCCGTGTGATATCACAGTTTTGTTTCTTATCATTTTTTTGAATGGGGGATGTGCTAGTTTGGACTTTTGGCCCTTTTATGTATAAAATGTTTTTTTGCAAGCCATATTAGCTGTCTGCTCCCTTGACAACCAATCCCACCAAAGAGCTGTGACTTTCCGATGTCGAATGATATGTTAAAATGTTTTATAACTAGTGATTGCCTGCATTCTATCTTTGAAGCATATATATTTGTCAGAATGACAAATTCCGAACCAGGCCAATAAAGATTGGTCTGTGGCTTATTCCGTAGTTTGGGCAGTGTGGGATAGAAGTAAAATGTATATTTTGTGGATATTCGTAGAGATGCATTATATGATCCCATGTCTGGACCTGGAAAGTATGGTACCTGCCCCATGGCAATAATTTTCATGCGATGCTTAGAAGGAGCATCACATGAAAATTGCTTTATATCGGGTGGGTACCTTATTTACCAGGCCCAAAAACGGGATCATATAAAGCAGTCTACATATGGTATATAAGGAATTGGGCAGATATGAGTATATAAGGAACTGGGCAGATATAACTTCATCCATCCAGATATGGCCTCATTATGCATATCTGCCCAATTCCTTATATACTCATATCTGGCCAATTCCTTATAAACCATATATAGACTGTTTTATATGATCCCCTGGACTTATATTAAAATATACAGATATGTATATTTTAATATAAGTCCAGATATAACATTTTTGTAAGGGTTGCAGCATCAGCTGCAGTACATCGGAAGGTGAAACAGAGTAGGTATGTCACTCTATTAAACTATTTCTATTATTTTCCGGTGTCGCCTGATACGGTTTAATATACGGTTAGACCCACTCCGGTGAAGATTTACGGATTGGCCAGATACGGTTCAGCTTCCGCTTCGACCAATTACGATTGGGTTTCCGGACTGGTTATTTCCGGTTCATTTTACGGTTTCTAGAAATCCGGTTTGCTTATGGGCCCATATGAAGGACTAGAAATTCCGGATTCAGTCCGGTTTATTTTTTAACCGTTTTTTCGTAGGGCAAGCATGTGATAAGAGTTTCCAAAAGTTAATTCGCTTTACTCGTGAAGGGTGGCCCCGCATAACCTTCTTGCCGGCCGTGCTAAAGCCTTATTGGCAAGAACGTGGAACGTTCAGTATTTGTAAGGGCATCCTTCTGAAAGGCAGCCGACTCGTGCTTCCCCAACCACTAAGAAGCGAGGTCTTAAAGCAGCTGCACGAAGGGCATCAGGGTATTGCCAGGTGCAGGGCCAGAGCACTAGATTTCGTGTGATGGCCTGGCGTAAGCTCTCAACTTGCTTCAGTTGTCATAAATTGCAGGGTTTGTGCAGAGTAAAGTGACCAGCCGTCAGAGCCTTCGATGCCGCCTAAGACTCTGTCTAGGCCATGGGAAAGGATGGCAGCAGATATCTTTCACATGAAAGTAAGTAACTATTTGTTAGTAGTAGATTACCTTTCTCGCTTTCCAGAACCGCGCCGTCTTGAAGACCTAACTAGTTCCCATGTTGTTGAACAGCTTAAAAGTATACTTTCGAAGCATATTGCACACCGGAAGTTCTGGTGACAGATAACGGCAAACAATTCGTTAGCCAGGAATTCAGGCAGTTCGCGAGAGACTACCTGTTCAGAAGCGTGACATGGAGCCCGAGGTTTCCACAGGCAAACGGCGAAGTTGAAAGAATGGTTAAAACAGCTAAAAGACTGTTGTTGAAGTCAAATGAATCCTATTTGACTCTGTTAGCCTACAGGGACACGCCGGGACAACTAGGCAGCACGCCAGCGGAGCTCCTAATGAGTCGGCGGCTCCGTACCACGCTTCCACTGCACACAAAGAAACTGGCGCCATGTACGCCGAACCTGAAGGAGATCCGTCAAAAAGACGCGCTCCTTAGGGACATACAACGCCCCTGCTATAACAGCCGCCATGCAGCGTGTCACCTGCCTCAGAAAGCCCAGTGACGTCGTCTGGGTGAAAGACAGCAGACAGAACGGCGTGGTCCTTCAACCGGCCAGCCGGCCGCGCTCGAATGTGGTAGAGTTGAGGCACGGTTGTGAATCGAACGGAACCGAAGATCCCTGTCCAATTCAAGCAGGATGGGGCAAGTGTGGAAAATAGTGACTGCTACGAGTTCCCAGAACTTTAAACTGACAGCTGCCCAAGGGCAACCTGCCCCAGCCGTCCCGGTTCGCCAACTGGCCAAAACAGTCCGAGTCAAGGACACGAGTCTAGTGTTCCGTTGCCTGCGGTCCCTCCGGTCTATGCGACGGGATCTAGCCGGGTAGTACGCCATCCTGAGCGGTACGGAATTCCTGAATGCACCGTACTTGATTCTTGGTTGTTTTGAACTCAGCGTGTTCGATTGATACATGTTGGTTCTGAATGCTGCGGGATTGATATGAGTGTTGATCCTCGATTCTTGTCAATGCCACGTGATGACCTTTTGGATTATTCGGTGGCGATTCCTTCTTTGATGCAAACTCTGCCTCTCACTCGGTAAAGGGGAATGTAGTGTTATCGGTCTTCTGTATATAGCGCGATACTGTCACGCGGTACTGTCGTATCTCGATATGACTTGCGGAAAGTGTACCGTGCTCGTCTATCATCCTTTAATCGGACATCTGTCACCCCTCGACATGACTTGCGGAAAGTGTACCCTGCTCGTCTATTATCATGTGACCGGACCTCTCTATATCTTGGATTGTTGGAATAAATTCGGGGCTTTTTGGGCCTGTCCTCCTGGGCCTGCGGCTGGAAGACTTCCGTCCATCCAGGTAGAAAACGCTCCAACGGGATGATCCTGAACTGCGTACACTGATCGACCACTTGGAGGGACGAGGGGGTACGACTCCCCGAGCCCTCTCACGTGCCCTGCCAACATTCGCCGTCCGGCAAAGGTATTCTCTACAAAGAGAATACTTTGATAACAGCAACTCGATATGGCTTCTGGTAATCCGTACTAGTGTTCGAGAAGAGATCGTTCAAGCCTGCCACGACGACCCGACATCTGGTCACCTTGGCTACAGCAGGACTCTCGCAAGGATGTGAGAGAAGTACTACTAGCCCAAGCTCCCGAAGACTGTCCACCTCCACGCACGATCGTGCCACGAGCACCAGCGACGGAGCAAACCACCGACGAAGCCGCCAGGCCTCATGCAGTCAATCGCGCTCCAAACTGCACCGTTACAGCAGATTTAAATGGATCTACTTGGACCTTTCCCACAATCGACGCAAGGAAACCGTTGGATAATGGTGGCAACGGATTATTTCACCCGGTACGCCAAGAAAAAAGCACTCCCATCGGGAACCACGGTGGAAGTAGCTAAGTTCTTTGTCGAGTCCATCGTCCTCCAACACGGCGCTTCCCAAGTCCTCATTACGAACCGAGGTTCATCGTTCATGGCGCAAATTACACAACAGATACTCCGACTGTGTCACACCGACAACCGTCGAACCACGGCACAGCACCCACAGACCAACGGTGCGTTTAAACAAGACCATCGCCGACATGATCGCCATGTACGTCGACGTGGAGCACAGTATGACGAACGAGGTCTTACCATGCGTCACGTTTGCTAACTACACGGCAGTTTAAGAGGCCACTGGGGTTACTCCTTTCCAGCTAGTTCATGTTCCAAAGGTAACGACCATGCTGAACGGGATGCTGCTCCACGAGCCAGTTGGCGATTGGAGCGACGACGCTCAGGTGGTTTCTCAACGTGCCGAAGAAGCCCTCCAGCTCGCCCGAATCCGGATTCAAGACCGGCAGCGTGTCAACGCTGGCCGCTACAACCTTTGTCGTTGGGTGGTTCGCTTCCGGCCCGGAGATAGGGTGTGGGTGTGGACACCCATTCGTTGTCGCGGCTTGCGCAAAAAGCTGTTGAAACGGTACTGAAACGGCAAACATCATCGCGACGCCAATTACGACCCGAGGTAACTCACGGCGTTCGACCCAAGCCGTTCTACGCTTGGTAGAACTGAGGACTTCTTGTTTTCCAGATAGATTTTTTTAGCTTACGATTATTTTTTTTTGTTCTGTGTTGCATCGGGGCGATGCGCTTTTAAATGTGTGAATAATGCCCCTTGAATGATCGAGAAGATGCGCTTCTGCGATCATCTAGAAGATTCGCGCACACACCCCAAGCGTAAAAGATAATGAGGCAAGAATGACCTGGACCAGTCAATCTGGGATTCGAGATTTTACACTTGATTCTTACGTTTGAACCTTTGTTTTGTTTAAGCAAGTGTGACGCAGATATCGGGTTCTTTGATGCATTAAATCTCACAGCCTTTTTTTTTGTACCTCCTAGTAGTTTGCTGAATTCAACTGCCGGGTGGGGAAACCAAATAGCGTATTCCAGCAAAAGTAAAATCAGTGTTTCGTTATATGCTATAGACCAACGCTCTGTCCTTAAACAACCCTGCGTTTTCCCTCACCAAGTGGGGGAGTGGCGCGTGCGCAGAACCCTGATTCCCGTGAGGTGAAGCTTCTGCATATGCTCTGACAGCAACACTACCGCAGCGAGGTGACGTCAGTACCGCACGTCGGTGCATACATTTTCTTCAGCCTGCTAATTCAAAGGGGCTATAAAAACATTTTTGGAACTTACAATAAATACCGTTTAGAATTATTCAATGACAGCCAGAACCCATAAACGCGCATTAGGTTTTTCTCAACGTTACTAAACACTGCGTTGGGAAATTCACCCTTAAAACCCGGACCGCTTGCGTCCACCGAGACCAAGCTAAACACGATAACAGCGCCCCCATTTAACGACGAGTCAAACCATGAAAGTTGATTAATATAGCTACTGCGAAATAGCACTGCGAGATGGCGCCACCGGCGTTTCGCGGCTTGACCTGAGCCATTGATCTCTACTATAGGGGGCTGGATGGCGCATAGCTACACTCCAAGCCTGTCGCAAGTGAAGCCACCGGAAGTTCGTTCCTTGCCCCGTAAGTCGGGCGTGTGCTGGGCTTCCTAGTGCATTCAGTCGATATTTTGGTCCATGTTTTTTTGCGTCTTTGATTGGGTTTTAATGCTCCTGAATTCAATCCTGAGAATAAGGTACTTGAACGTGGGACATACGCACACTTGATCAACTAGTAATGCTCCTGTCCTGAATTCAATCCTGAGAAGAAGGCACTTGAACGTGGGACATACGCACACTTGATCAACTAGTATCTCAACATTTTCCCATCGAATGGCTTCTCAGGAGACTTCTCGGGCCCGCACGCGCTATTACTTCGCAACAAGCAGGCTCTCTCGGGATGACAAAAAAAAAAATCTAGCGTCCTGAACGCTGTTCGATCCAGCACTCGGAAGAGTTGAAGAGCCTGTCAAGTGCTTACTTGCGGGGCAAGCCGCTTACTTCCGGTGGCTTCATACCTCTCTGCTCAATGCGCCATCCAGCCCCTTATAGGGAAGATCAGAGACTCGAACCAATGCATGCAGCCGCGCAGTTCCCGGAGTGGCCCCTGCGGGAGAAATGGCGGGGTTCCGATCGCTTTTAGTTCGGTTATTGAGTACGGATCGGAACCACTTTTTCAAAGCAGGCTCTCTGGCAGTTACCCAACTAAATTGCTCTAGTAACGTTGTTTTTTTTTTCTTTTTTTTATCGAGCTGCATTTATTTCCTCAGCTCGCAGCCAAAACGATCGGCCACGTGATCTAAAGCCGATTATAGGCCGCCGATGTTTGTCATAGCCACACGCTGGGGTTGGCAAAGCACGGGGCACACGTTGAGTTCCACGCATTCTAAGGTTCTGCTATTTCCGTCATCGCAGCAATTGGGTACGAACCACTACTCGAATGCGTGTCGAGGCATTGCATTTCACGAGCCCAAATCGAATGCTCACGAATAATTTGTGTCCACTGTAATCGTCACCACGGGGATCAGAAAGCTTGATGGTGAAATCCTGGGAATCGAATTGTTGACCACGCCAACAATGAGAGCCCCACAATTTCGTAATCAAAATTTCGTGAAGAAAATAGTGAAAAAAAGCAGCCGCATTATCCCGTTGTTACTATTGCGCAGAAAAATGTAAAAGAAGTCGATCATCACGAAAATACTGTCAAGCAAGAGCGAAGTGAAAAATAGCTTCAAAACAACTTTTCTTTAAAACATTTAACGCAACATAGAGTTGTAATCTCTTGATATATCGCCATTTGTAAAATGTAAAATTTATTCAGAATTACACGATCTCGACGAAGCTTCTTTTTCTACACAGCAACTCAAAAATTATAACAAGGAACACTTCACCACAATTCATTTGTTACCGCAAATGTATGAAGAGGAAAGTGCAGAAGATTAACTTCGTGGGAGTTTAGACAAAAGAGACGTATACATTATGCGTCATGCCTCCAACTAGACCACATTTAATGACCGCCGCTATTTTAAAAACAACATGAAGCGCTTCGCTACTTTAGACTTGGGTTCCAGGAAACAAAATTTGTTACGTAAATTGCTGCGCAGATTGTAGTTTAAGTGCAACAGCATGTTGCAATCTCTAGCTATGTAAACGTTTCTTTATGAGACTGGTCAGGAACTGCTATGCGAATTCAAGGAATATGTTTCGTCGATGTCCATCAACCCTTCTGCTAAATATAAAACAAATTATCTCAATTTTCTGATTTAATCGTCTACTATCCGCTAGGCAGACGTCCCGGGACCAATCAACGACATTTTTGTATCGTTTATGCAATTAAAATGTTCCCGTCTTACTAATATATATAAAATAAACGCCATAGCTAATAATGTATAACTAGAAGTCATTTTACTGCTTAATAATTACTGCACTTTGTTACATGATCACAAACGTTCTACCCCGTCACCTCTCGGATGCCTTAGGCCCTAAAGGTATATAAAGTAAATCAATAAAACAAAACTTGCATACAAACATATAAAGATCCTTGATGACTGTATCTGCTTTTCAGAAGCTAATCTAATATATTTCTTAATCTAACTCTCTTCTTCCCGCGGACAGGCCTCCTGCGGCCAAGCAACTACATTTATTGTAGCAATGCTGCAATCCAACTGTGTGTCACCTACTATAAGGATATAGACGTAATATATATAAAAACACAATAAGCCCGTTGGTGACTGTATTTGATTTTTTTTAGAAGCTAATATATATTTCTGATCTAACTGTCTAAACGTCATCATCACATCAGTTTTATTCTAAGGTGGGTTTCTTGGGAGTCACGGCGGCAGGCTGGCAGGCGCTCTAGCGTAAGAGTTTTTAACTATCTGCTTTGCATGACAAGCTGCCCCTTCTGGACCTGTTTTGTGCCAATACATCAATCATCATTTATCATTGACTCCCCGCGACATGCCAACGACTTAGCATTGATCCATTGCAAATGTATTTATGTTAGAAAAGAGATATAAAATGTTAATTATCGTATGTCCCGAACAACTTACAGGGATCAACAAATTTTGCGTAACTGGCGCACGACTTTAAGTAACTATTTACATGACAATATCGTTCCGGAAATATCTACAAAAAAAAACGAGACCAATCAGACGCCGAGAAAAGAAAAGAGGGTCACGTGTCTGCTCGCGCCACTCGCACGTCCGAACGAGACGCCATGTGTTCGTGTCGACCTCCGGACACCGGGCACAGTTGCGTGCAAGCTCTTTATTTGGACAATTCCTGGGTGCCCCTAATCCAACTCCTCTAGTACGCGCTCTCGAGGTCCACTTGGAATCACCGACCGCGTTCCCTACAACGGGCAACGCTGGTGCCATGTCAGCTCGTTTCTTCTTGCAAAGTCGCGTTTTAGCCCATCTTCTACCTTTATGGGCCAGGCGCCAACCAGGTACCTGGCCACTTGACATAGTTCTTTGTCTTTTGCTGACGCAAGAGCCATCTCCTGGCTGCTCACTGGAAAGGACTGCAGGCGGAGGCTCAAAAATGCCGCGACGTCATCCTCGTCGCTCTCCTCTTGGGGACCAGGAACTGGAAGCAGCGACAAGCAGTCCGCGTCCACTCTGAGTTGACCTGGCGGTATATCAACCGGGGGTCTAGGACATTTCGGTTTTGGCCGTTTCGCTGTAGGACTTTTCGGTGCACGGACATTTCGGTGCACGGAATTTTCGGTGTTCGGACTTTTCGGTGCACAAACTTTTCTGAAACATAGTTTTTATAACATCTAAACGAAGCGTGCACACCTTTTCGAAGGAACCAACAGTAACTTCGTCAAAATTCTGTCAAAGCCATTATCAACTTTGAAACCTTATACTGGAGGAACAAAAGGGCAAAACCCTTTCAAGTTACTGGAAACTTCTCAGAATTGAACTGGGAAACAAAAAACAAGGGCAACGGGGATACATAAAGGACAATGAGGATCACGTTCCTAAACTACCCGAGACTGGTGTAAAAGGGGGTTGGTTAAACTTTAAGCTGAGAAGATGAAAAGGTACGGGAACAGGTTACATGTCAAACACAGCTACTTCGTACATTTTTCCGAGCCTTTGTAGAACCACAGAAACAGCGTGATAACGACGAATCTTTTGTTCACTTCTAAGAACCTCAAACCAACCCTAAACTACACACTTCGTTATCTTCAAGACTCGCCTAAAGAAACAGCCTTCACAAAGACCTCTAGAAATAGCACTAAAGACATAGAACACAGTCTTTTGTTCACTTCTAAAAACTTCAAACTAACCTCAAACCAAACACTTCCCTATCTACAACGTCCGCTTAGAAACAAAACCAACTGGTGCGCCAGGAACCTAGCTGCAATTCAAACTACTGTCCGAAAACGAGGATAAAAGTGCGGTATCTGCATGGCATCGTCCCATTTCGTTTAATGTTGGTTGAGACGAGGCGGTAGCTTTAGGAGGACAGTCTGCTTGCAAGGTAAGCGTGGAGGGTTCGAACTTTTGCACGATGGGTTCGAATACGACAAGGAACGCTGCTTTAAAGAAAGGGTGAGAGCCTAAAGCTTTATATAGCGACATGTTTTCCAATTTGTAAGAAAGACTGCGAAGTCAATACATCTCACAAGTGTAGCTTATTATAGCGCATTTTAAGGTCTCATTGTACATATAATAAAATAACTTCATTACGATGAAATATGACTATTAATTTAATATTATTAATACCAGACTAACGGTGCAGCTCTAAACTACTTCGATTTAATTTACCTTTTACTCCTCGCAGACATATTGCAAATGCAGGAGCAAGCTCGAATGCGAAGCAAGAGCGTATTCCATTGATAAAAAAGTGGTGCAAATCATCAACGAATATACTCATGCCGCCTGCCAAATGGAACAAGTAGCCGAGTTGGCTTACTCGTGATTTAGAGAGCCAAAACAACGGAAGAATGCAACCAAGCCGTTCTCGGACGCCTCATCAGCGAAATGACGCCAGAAGCGTAGCTACCCGTCACCTCAATATACCATCAAAAAACATTAGGTAAGCTTTTAGGCTACTATAATTACTACCCAGGTCGCAAAAATAGGCCTTAATAATAGATTTTGGGAGGAGAAAGTTAAGAAAATGTATGAAAAATGGCAGTGGGATTAATCCTTAGTATACTTTCGTTGTTTGTCAGTTAAAAAAGTGCTAAAAGCCTACCTCTGTGAGGTGGTTAGATCAGGATCATCTGATGGGCTAGTTGGTTGAACATCTAGACTGTGAAATAAAACTAAAAAGCGCAAACGAGCAGGAAAATAAAAGGGGGACAGGACATGGCGCTTAGTTGCATGGCGCGCCACATCAACAAAAAGAATACAAAAGGCGCGCGCTACAGTTCATGCCAGGCCCCATGAGCAGTTCTGTCCTCCTCTTATTTTCGTAGTTTTTTGCTGTTTGTATTAAACAGTTAAGGGATGCTTAGGGCATAGTTTCTCGTAGTGTTTAAAACCGATCATTGCACGCATTTCTTATTCACGTGTGTCATTGTTTTGAACCGTGATGCCAACAATATTTCAAGTTTTCACGTGCAGGAGATTTCGTGCAAAGGAGCAAAGGCCAATACCCCCACCCCTAAGTTTAGAAGACGTCGCCATTTCAGCTACCTACGCGTCGAAGAAAAACCGCTCGAGGTTTCTTCTATTCAACTCCGATGTGCAAGATCAGGACCGCATCTTTATCTTCTGCAGACAGCAGATGATTGAAGTTTTCGAAACATTAAAGAAATTCTTCGCCGACGGTACATTCAAGGTTGCACTAGAACTGTTTTTTTTCAAGCGTACAGCCTACACTGTCAAGTTGGCGGAACTGTTTTGCACGTGGTTTGAATGCCGCTTACTCGTAAAAACTGTCCTACGTACACGCGAGCTCTGAGCGCCCTTGTTGCCGGGTGTGGAGGGGTCTGCGAGCCAAGCACCATAATAGTTGACTACGAACTTGCAGCCATGAACGCTTTCTGGACGGTTTGGGCAACATCTGACGTGCGTGGCTGCTTCTTTCATTTATCAAAGTGCGCGTATCGCAAGGTTGAATCTGAAGGACTTCAAGAAATATATGCCTGTGATCCTCAAATCAGCTTGGAGGTTCGCATGACATTTGATCATACCATGGTACCCCAGAGTGATGTGGAGGACATCTTCTCCGAACTGGGGTCCAGCGTACCCTCAGATCTGCAACCAATAATGGATTACTTTGAATATACTTTTATAGGACGACCAACGGCTGAGGGAAGGCGAGACGCACAGTTTTCGGTGTTACTCTTGAATCACCGTGAAACCGTGCTCCAGTGCGACTCCAAGACCACCAACTCAGTGGAAGCATGGCATAGGGCGTTCCAGACTCATATGCAGTGCTCCTATCCGTCCCTTTGGAGGTTCCTGGAGGTTCTACAAAGACAGGACTGCATGCAGCTGCACCGGCTTACGCAACTTGAGGTGCGGCAGCGATTCAAGCTGGCAACAAAATATGTGAAGACTTCCGAGCGCCTGCAGACACTCGCTAGAGAGTATGAACGCAATAATGCTCTTCGATTTCTCAGAAGCGTTGTTTGTAACGTATCCTTCAAAATTTTTGATTGCACGTGTTTTGTAAATAAATTATGTTTAAAGTTAAAATCTTGGGTCTGACCTCAGATGTTATGCTTGCTTTCTACACTGAAAGACCAGTGCACCGAAAAGACCGTGCGCCGAAATATCTGTACACCGAAAAGTCCGTGCACCGAAATGTCCGTGCACCGAAAAGTCCGTACACCGAAAAGTCCATGCGCCGAAATGTCTCTGTGCCGAAAAGTCCTACACCGAACCTTCCTGCACCGAAATGTCCGGATCCCACCAACCGGCCCTGTTAAGCGGAGAGAGTGATAGCCGACCTCTGTAGGCGTACCGCGGCAACACTCGGTATCCCTGTCTTCGTACCCAGTATCATTTGCAACGGTTCGTGGTCTGTGACCAACGAAAAATCACGTCCCAAAAATGTACTCGTGAAATTGTTTCACGCCAAACATAATGGCCAGGGCCTTTTTTCTATCGGACTACACTTCGTTTTACTCGGGGTCAGTGTTCTTGACGCAAATGCGATGGGTCATGTTACACCGTTGGGGGAAACCCTGGCGAGGACTGCGCCAAGTGTGTACGCCGATGTGTCACATGCGACTTGGAGCTCCACCTGGGGGCATAGTGAGCCAGGTCAGGTGCATCAACAAGAAGTTTTTTCACCGTGTCAAAAGCGTCTTCACAGTGTTTGATTCAGGACCAGGCGACGTCCATCCTCAGTAGCTCGTTCAAAGTTGATACCCTGCTGTACAGGTCAGGCAGGAACTTCCCGTAGAACGTCATCATTCTTAGGAACAACCATAGCGGTTGTAGTTTTGTGACTGAGGCCCACTGAGGATCGCTTGTTCTTTTTCTTGTGATGAGGATATTTCTTGCCCACTTCCTTGATGCCCAATGAGCTTGAGGCTTCACTTCAGAAGCTCGAGCTTTTTTCCTTGACTCGGACGCCCTTGTTACTCAAGCTCTTCAATACCTACTCTGAATTCTTGAGGTGGTCCATGGTTGTTTTCCCCTTATCAAGATATTGCTGAGACAGCAGGAAACCCCTTCGAAGCCCGCGAGCAAGTTGTCCATTATCTTCTGAAACGTTGCCGGCGCAGACGCGATGTCGAACGAAAACCCTTTCATCCGGAACAGGCCTTGGTGCGTATTGATCGTGAAATACCGCTGCGATTCATGGTGCACTTGAACCTGCTATTACGTCCAATTTATGTATATCTTAGAGAAAAAAAAAAACCTTTCTCCAGCCATAGTTGCCAAAATGTCTTCTAGTTTCGGCAGTGGGTACTGCTCCACGTCCAGGCAAGTGCGCACCGTCGTTTTATAATCTCCACACAGGTTGGACAGACCCGTCTTTCTTCAGAGCTCGAACAACTGGTGTGGCGTAGGGACTGTGCTACCGCTTAAATGATGCCTGCAGCTTCCATTCTTCTCTACCACGCGCGAACGGCATGCTTCGCGCTTTCAAAAACTTTGGGGCCTTATCTTTTTTTAAGCTTAGCCGAGCCTCGTCTTCCAGTATGCATCCAAGCTCGTCCTTTAACACGTCCCGGTTGCTTGCTAAGATGCCTTTCAGCGACGCTTCTACGTCAATGCCGACCGGGTTCAGTGCACCCAAATCAAACTTAGGTTCATAACCACAGTCTCTACCTTTCAGCGGTGGCCCGTCTTCACCCCATACGTCAAGTAACAGCTTCCCTCTGAAGTCTTCCTATTCGACTTCCCCCGCTGACAGTCCTTTTGGACTGTCAGCGGTGTGCGTGCAAAGTGCTAGTCACGCCGGAGATAACTGGGTGTCGGGAATTAGTGATCGGAACTGACGTATTGATGTGATCAGCACTGCCACCTCCGCATCTTGTTAAATTCGTAGTGGAACATTCCCGACCTTGACAGTGTAGTAGGAAGGGACGTTTGTTATTTTTATCTTCGAGCGCAAACATTTTTTCGCTGTCATCATTTTTATGTCTTGCGAAGTTTCGAATTCCCTTTATCTGTTCGATTTCTTTTGAATCGGTGCCCTGCAGAAACGCTGAAAATTACATTCGCGGTGTCACCGATAACAAATAGCGTTTCGATACGGGCATGACGGAATGCTGTGCCTAGACAAGCTACAGCGAAAACTCTTCTTTCGCGCCGCCACTATCTTTTGCATCACCGCTGTGAGTTTCTGCAATTCAGAATTGTAGTTCTGCCTTTCATGACATGCCTGGACGTCCATGGTGCCTCTCTCGATAGTCAACGCTTTTTTTACCGCCTTCCTTAACAGAAAACCCTCGTCTTCGGCATACAAAAATCGCTGTATGTCAACGCGACTCAATCCGGTGACGACCCTGTCCATAAGAGTTCCGTCAAAGTTTTTGCCAACGGTGCATGTTTGTGACAGCGTCTTTAATTCCGAAACAAATTTAGCGATTGTCTCACCTTCCTCTTGCGCTCTATTAAGGAACGTGGCTTCCTCCGCTATCACTTGCGGTCGCAGCGACAAGGGGTTTCTTAAAACCGCAAGCAAATCTTCGAAACTTTTGAGTGCCGGTTCCTTCTTAGCTGCTGGACTCTTGAGCAACCTGTACCTGTCTGGTCCTGTTAGGCTTATGAGGACGTCCACTCTACTTGTGTCTTCGACACTGTTCGCTCTTATAAGAGCTCGCTGTCTTTCTTTGTAGGATAACCAGTCCCACTTAGAGTATTCAAGAGGTATAAGTTGCCCGAATACCGCCAATTTGGCTTGCTTCGGTGCTTTAGTTGCTTTTTCCGAGTTCCGTCAGTTTCCGCGTCATGCTCCCGATGCATCCCGTGGTAGCAGCCAAGTCATTGTCCTCTAGGCCACTGTGTTATATCCGATGAGGGTTCGTTGCTGCATTAATTTATGCGAAAAGCAAGTCGTCTGCTTTTTGCGCAGGAGTTGCGGTGACGTCAGACTGATGCCGAGCTCTGACTGGCCTTGATTGAAAGGATAGTGCGTAGACCTCAATGCTAGATGCCTTGAGGTCTATCCACTATTTTTTTTTTCAATCAGACAATGAAAGCTCAGCGTTCTGACATCATTGCATCCCCTGTGAAAGAACAGACGAACTTGTGTTCCGCACTGATACCAAACCAGGAGCTCGACCGCAGATAGTCGCGGCGCTGGGTGGGGGTGTTCAAGACCCGGACGGCGCGCTGGAGTGTTTCATATATCACGCTATGCTCTCACGTCCCTCAGGAGTGTCAATTATATCACTTATATCACACAAACCTTCGGACGAACATAGAACTGCTACCGGCGTTCGAAGGTCAACACACTAAACACATTTGGAACTAATTGCCCGAGATATCCCCACGCAAACATATATGCGTGATTGAAATTCATGGACCTATACTTCCTTGACAATAGACTTTTCAGCACCCCGTCAAGCAACATTGGTGGTCGCTATTTTTTGGGCACGAGGTGTGCGACTTGATCTGAGTCCTCTCCCATTTTTGACGCGGTACTGACTCTCCGAGCGAGCAGTTAGACAGAGGCAAGTTCATAAAATGTTAAAAAAGGACGCATAACAAAAATTACCGCATTGTACAAAGCAACGTCGCGTATTACCCCTCAACGTGCATTTTTGACGATTTCAACTACACTGTACGATTCCCACAATATCGGCGACATTAATCTTACCTGTTTAGCTCTTCTGCAATAAAATGTCTTGCTAAATATGTATGCAGCGTCCGCATGGTCTCAAAATGTTTCTGGGAGCACACAAGGAAGTGTTCGTGAACCGTACGTTGCGTATTGCGAACCCTTTTGGCGGGTGCTGATCCGGTGATCAAGGTTACAACCTGAGCGCACCCTAACATCGCAACGCTGTTGCGTACGATCTACTACAAGTCCCTGCTAGCTGCAAGCAGTAGGCGGTTTCTCTCAGACGAACGCAATCCTTCCTTAATGTGTTTCTCATGAAAAATAGTTCGCATGCAGTAGATAACTTTTCAAGCGACGAGTGGATTGGAGTGGCATAGAGAACATATACGAAGCTGATTGAAATGTATGGCTCATATTATTATTGACTTCAAATTTGCACGATTCTTCTAGCTTCCAAACCATTTCGCCTCACCAGAGAAATGCGAAATTAAAATTGGCCGATTGTAAACCCGCACAATGATCGGATACACCCGAGATCTAGACGGGTGCTGCTGTATTCGAGTAAACTTTGTGGTGGTCGCGCTTATTTTAAAGTTCTTCATGAACCATTATCACGTATCTGCTAGTTTAAAATTAAAAAAAAGAAAACTATAGACGCCTGTAATTTTGCCAAAGAAGAAACTACAAATGTTTGTCATACAGTGGATTTACCTCAGTACAGTCTTAAATTATAATCTTCTTCAGAGAGCTATTCGTGGTGCAAATTGAAATGTGAAGAACCAAACATGTTAATAATTATTATTGGAAAAATCTTTGTTTCTCAAAAAATTCGATTCACTACCGTGAAAAACACAATGTGCTATGAACCGTTTATGCTAATTTAAGGGCATGTTAAAAGGACACTGACAAGGTATTTATGCTCGCTAATGTTTTTATTTGTACATGACATATGAGAGCCCAACTACCCAGAACACAATTTACGGCTCGAAATTCATTTTCTTTCCGCCCGAAAACAGCCAATCGAGAACTGGACGGTTTGAGTCGTGCTCACTCTCTTCTCCACGGTCACGTGCCATTTTCTATGGTTTAGAACAACCACCAAATATAATCAAAGTCGTGGGTCATCGAAGGCACACACTCAATACCAAATGTAGACAAAGAACGTGATAGCCATTTTTGTGGCTTCTAAAAAGCTGCAAATACGTTGACTGAAAAAAAACAAAAGCGTTGCATAGTCACGTGACGTTTGGTAACTTTCTCTTCCTCTCTATTTTTTCTTCCTCCCCAGTCCAGTTTCAATTACGGTTTCGAGAAGTTGCGTTTTTTTATTATTTTATGGAAAATATACGCGACACCGTAGCCAAATATTTATTGGGTAGTCGTCTGAGAACATCATGAATCGCCTGGTAAAAATTTGGGGGGTCTCTGTTTTGTTGAGAGTAGTTCCTTTTGAGTGTTTTCTATACTTCGTTTCAGCTTAGGTCCGAGCGCAGCCAATGTTAGGAGCCGAAGGGCCAATCAAACAGCGCAAAAAGTGCAACGTCATGGCGTGCTCTCTGCGCTTGATAGGACTAGCCGGCGGAGGAGCAGTGCACAGAGAGACGGCGAATACCGGCTGCTCCTATCAACTGCAGAGAGCACGCCATTACGTTGTGCGTCTTTCGATGTTTGATTGGCCCTTCGGCTCATAACATCGGCCGCGCTCGGACCGAAGCTGAAACGATGTATAGTATTTTTGTAACGTAACGACGAATTAACGGCGTTACTTTAGAGAAGTAGCTGTAACTGTCACAAGATACTCTTTCAATTTTTCAACTGTAACTGTAGCAGGGTTATGTTTTGACGTTGAACCGCGTCATTCTTCGCCCTTGGAAGGGGTTGCAAAGTTCAGAGGTCGATGTCACGAAAACGTGATCACGGAAGTGACGTCCCTACAGATAATACTCGGCGCCTGCTGCCGAGAACCCCGCAGTGCGCACGTGCGTCCTTTCTTATATGCTGGCTTGCTCGTTTGCTGGCTTTAACGCGACGGGCTCCTGTCTAAAATGAAACGGCGATAGACGCCGCTCCGGCAGCCGTGGTTCAGCAATCTTCGCTCATCGCTCTCTGCACAATGACCGATCTCGCATGCTTTGCGGCACAGGAAGCTCATGCTACTCTCTCGCGCGAATCGGCGAAGCGTTAAAAACAATCGCACGCAATACACCTTTAAGGAAATATGTGCTGCCCCCATCGCGCGGTGTAAGATATAAGGCCCATCCAAATGTGCCATTTCTTACGTTAAGTTACGTTACGAACCCTTACGACAACCTACGCCCGCGCGTGACCATGGCAACCAGCAAAGCCACGCGAGTCGTAACGTAATGCAAGGAGTTGGGTTTGCCTCAACTTTTTTCAGAATTCTTACGACCGCTTACGTTCAAGCAATCTAGACTCGCGGAAGCGAAGCTCCTGGGCATGCGCGCTATGCTCACGGTCCCGGCGGCCCGGCGTTGCTCTCCGAAATAAGGAAAGGCAAACATGGCGGCGCCCTAAATCGCTCGCTTTAGAGGAAATTTGTCATAGCGCAGCCCTATTAGGCATGTTCAGCGGCAACGAACGGTGCAGCATGCTTTCACTTTGCCTTACCTCGCTTAAATCACAAAACATGAGCGGTGATCTCACCTCATTTTTAGATCGTCTTCTGAATCTGGCTGTTCCTAAGCCTAGAGGGACGCAGTAATCAATAGAGAGTTTTAGTAGATCGTTCCGATACCTCCGATAGCCCCGATAACGATACTATGCATGCGCAAGGGAGGCAGTGGCGGAGTATCGTGATCGGCAGTATCGGAGGTATCGGAACGATCTACTAAAACTCTCTATTGACACGGTTACGTCTCGCAAATTTTAGTAAATTACGACTGGTTGGAGCTGAGCTAGTCGGCTCATATCTTTGGATGGTACAAGCTGAACAAATATAAAAATACACGTTCAAACGCTGGACTAACAAGTATATTGAAGCCTTCTTCTTTCTCCACTACAGTACTTATTTACAACTTAAATGGAAGCCTTCTTCTGGCTCGATCGAGTCAAAACAATCCTAGTGTATTGTGTTGACTCGATCGGCAGGACGCAGAAGCAGCCGGAGCCCAAGGTAGGATAGCTAAACGACGTTTTGCTCAATAAGTCGAACATCAAGAGCATACTGGGTGTGTAGTTACAGGCGCATGTTACAATCGCACATGTACAAGCCGCAGCTAAAAACCCTGGTTATGCCCCCTTTCAGTCATGTTGCGAGACTGTTCGCCCTTCTTCGAGAGCGCAATCGCAATTTTCGCAATCGAAGCTGGGCCAGCCGTGTACCAGCGGGCACCGCGGACGGCAGCCATGTTGGATGATACACTATTGGCTGACCGTTATCAATTACCAGAGGAATCATATTTGTTCTTTCTTACGGACGGCAGGGTAGTGTGTGAGCACGCAGACTGTAAGCGGCCGTAACGTAAGTTGTCGTAAGAGTTCGTAACGTAACTTAATGTAAGAAATGGTACAGTGTAAACAGGCCTGTACTCTTTAGGTGAGGACTCTGCCCACGACGCGGAGCGGCCAGATAGAGTCCTCTCACGAGCTCATGCGCGCGCCCAACAGCCCGCGGCGAACTAGCGTCGCTCACTGGCAAAATGACGCAACTGTGAAAAAACATAAATAAAATATCTCGTTGCCATGGCATGTCCCGTGCAGCCGTCGCACATGCTTGAGTAACAAAATCTTGCTTGTCTGATGCCATGGCAACGAGATATTTTGCTTATGTTAATTCACAGTTGCGTCGTCTCGCCTGCGAACGACGCTAGTTCACTGAGGGCTGTTGGGCGCGCGCATGGGCTCGTGAGAGGACTTTATCTATACTCGTTTCACCTTATGTTGTACCGCAGACAAGGCTAGAAGCGCGAGCTCATAGCGTTGGGAGCTTCTCTTAACGCACGAGAGCTTGTGCCGCCGAGATGCTCCCTAGAGCAAGAAGCTCGCGCTTGTAGCCTTTCCTGCGGTACATCATAAGGTGAAACAGAGCATAGTCGATCGCGTCTCATTGTTTTTCGCGCCAGCGTCCTTATCTAAAAGTACATATCTTACACAGTGCCCCATCGTCTGATTTACGCATTATGACTTTCAGATGTACGGCACGTGAAATTATCCAAGAAGCGAAGACGAAGTTGATGTTGGTTGAAGAGTTTGTGATCTCAGAACGCAGAGAAGGCGGAAGGGAAGAGGAGGAGGAAGAAGAATTCTATCTAACTAGGCCGCCATTTTTTCTTATCTTGTTCAATTTTCCGATACGCATAATTTAAGACACCTATTCAAGTCAAACTTTGCCTTTCCAGGCAGGGGTACACCTGGTATGTCCTGTGGCGATGGACATCCACCAGCCCGAACCTCGGATATTACCAAACACAAGTAAGCCCCAAAACTAAACGACGTAAGGGAGACGGTGATGATGAGGAGATATCTGTGACCGAACACTCTCAAAAAATGGAAGAGGCGGAAGCTGGAGAGGACTCTGAGTTCACCTTAGTGAACCATCGTCGACAGAAGACGACAGGTATCCCAGCGCTTCTAACGTCCGTGCAGGAGGACAAGCGGTTGCAGCAACAAAACACGCTGAAGTTGTCTGCTGAAGAAGAGACACTGGCTGGCGCGCCCATTGTGAGACATCGATTTACAGTGAGGGGAGGTCTTCTATTTGATGTCTTAGAAGTACCGACTATGCATCGACTTCTCAAAGTGCACTTCCTTTTATGGGATCCAAGTCCAAGCAACAATACCCAAAGCATACCTACAAAACGTTGGACTCATCAAAGGGGTACCAAAGTGGTACACTGATAATGACCTCAACGAATTCCTGGGACCAACCGGTGGGATCGCCGCTCGTCGGCTCTACCAGCGACGCGAAAATGCAACAGATATTGCACAACCAACCAACCGGGTAGTACTAACGTTCCGTCCAAACACCGAGCGACCAGACAAGATCAACCTTGGCTTTACATGGCACGAGGTAAACGAGTGCATTAGAGGCACCTCCAAGGTGTTCCAACTGCCAGTTCCTCAGTCACATTGCAAAGTACTGCAAGGTGTGGAGAACCGCACTCGATCAAAAAATGCTCTGGTATACTTCCTACCAAATGCGCAAACTTCCTCGGTGACCATCATGCTTCTTATCCAAATTGCAGTGTACGTCTGGCAGCACTTTCAATAAAAAGATATTTCATTCAAGGACCAAAGCTTGTTGTAACGCAACGTGAACTGCCTGAAGCACAAGAAGAATACCCTGCGCTGCAAAAGGAAACAACGCACGCAGATCGTTCCCATGTGCAAGCAGGACAAAAAAACAACCTAAGAAAGACTCGTCAAAAAATATACATCGAGGTCAATGCATGTCCCTTCTAAACATTCACCATCTACTGATAAAGAAAACTCAGGAAAGTCAGATCCGAAGAAGAACCAACAAGAAATGACCCAGACTATAACAAAGAGAAACCTTGCATACAGTGATGTACTTTCTGGTCGGCGTGTGTCTGAGAAGCCAGGCAAGAATCAGCCACGTCAACCCATAGCGTAATATGCTTCAGCTTCTCTGTACTGCGGAGAGCCATTGTACAAATGCTACCAAGCATTTGTGTCTAAAGGCAACGCTGCAGGATCCCCTGTGCGCGCGCCAGTCACGCGAGGTCGTATCAAGATGCTTGCTTCGATCATCCAGGGTAATGTTAATACTCTTCGACCTCGACTGGCCGAACTTCGTCACTACCTCCTGGAGTTTCAACGAAATGTTCTTGCTCTTCAAAAAACGTATGTGCAACCAGGATCTTATAGATTATCTCCATACGTCCAATATAACAGTAAGACACCGCACCTCGACGGGAAGCCTACGGCGTTTGTATTCGTGCAGAGTCACCTCAAGCCAATGGAAATCGACCTTAGCGACTTGAACACTCTTTACGATAAACATAGAGCCGTAGCAATAAGAATGGACAAACATGATATTAATGTTGTCTCAAGCTACATGTACGTTCTCACCAACAATGGGATCCCGATGAAATGATAAATATCTGAAAACGTTGTCCTGGGCCAGTTATATGGTGCGGGTATTTTAATGCGAACCACCCTGTTTGTGGAAGTGACACAACTACGCAAAGGAAAAATGCGCCCATTTACGTAACAAAAGATCTAGGCTTAAAATGGCTTAACAACTAATCGCCAGCCTTCATTCGTCCTCTCCTTAAAACAGACAGTGTTTTCGATCATACATTGGTACCACCCGAAATACAGATGGTATGGAATGCAGAACCTGACACATGGGGAAGTGACCCCGTGCCCACCTTGCTCCTCTCCATCACGGCCATCCCACGGAAGATCAGAGCACATCGGATTACCAACTGGGATGTATATCGCGTAACTCTTAACACGATATTAACAAGCCAAACTCCTCGAGCAATTGAGGAGGCCGTAACCACCGCCTTCAAAGTCGCCGCTAAACAAATAAACCTCCCAACTACAAAAGCAGTCCCAGACCTGACATATTTGAACCTTCACGCCGCATCCCGGCGAGCTCTAAGAATAGCTAGGCATTCTGAACGACCACAAGACTGGACAACATTACGACAAATTGAGGCCAAGCTTCGCAGATATACCGTACATTTTTGCCGCCAACCGTGGCAACAGAGGAGTAATTCCATAAACATTGACGCTGGATACCGCCTCCCATAGACGACCGTCAAATGATCACTCACTGCAGTCCCACCTAAAGACCACTTCGTAGCCATCGCCATCAAAAACAAAATCTCATTGGCTGCCCTCAAAAGCGATTTGCAGATGCATTCACCACTCACATCAACTTACCAAAGGCAGATTTTCTTAAACCCAGGCCTCCCGTTCAACACTTACCAAAAATGTCAGTTAATGACGACTTCACATTATCAGAGTTAACTTACGTCTTGTCAAACTGCCGTAGACCGGGTGCCCCAGGACCTGACGGTATAACTAACCAGGTTCTAAAAAACATCGACAAAGAAGCCTACTTCAACAACATTTGGCAGAGAGGATTACTACCCGATGCCTGGTTACAATCGACCATGATAGCTGTCAAGAAAGGAGGAAAACGCGTGAACGACTTGTCCTGATATCGCCAATATCGCTGATGTCCTGCACCTTTAAGCTAATAGAAAGGATGATCTACTGCGGTCTCACTTGGCAACTTGAACATACAAACGTGTTCCCACACGAACATTCGGGCTTCAGAAGAGGTCGATCCACAGCAGATGCCATAGGAGATCTTGCCTCGCCTCTTGAAGAGGCCAAAGCACAGAAACATGTTCCACATGCCGTGTTCTTGGATACGCATCGTGCTTTCGACGCTCTTCCTCACCACGTAATAATAGAGAGATTGCAATTAATCGAGGTAGGAGGTCGGGTGCCGGCATTTGTACGATCTTTATTAAACAAACGAACTCTCCAAGTTAGATTGGCTAGGCATTTGAGTACGTCACGCGAGTGCACACAAGGAGTGCCACAGGGAAGTGCGCTCAGCCCGCTACTCTCTAACGTTGCCATGGCAACACTTCCCTGTGCTTTACCAAAGAAAAGTATCTTTCCAGTCAAATGTGCAAAATACGCCGAAGACGCCGTACTGTGGTGTGCTGGTCCTACGCTCCACTCAACAACAGCTGAAGCACAACTCCGAAAGGCTCTCAACACCACCTCGGCATTCCTCTTTCACGCTGGCCTTACATTGTCTACAGGTAAGACCTCCGCACTCACCAACAGACCATGAGGGCTATTACGCTCTGAATTCTCAAGACTTGGCGTGGAAGTAGAACGGATTCGAAGGCAGACACAAATTCAATACCTTTATAATACAATTAAATGCAAAAGTGCAAGCGAGCTGGACAAGAATGACGAATATAATCCCTGGAAAGGGGGTACAAGAGGGACAAAGTACAAAAACAAATCTCCAAACAGAGCTAGGTGACTGGTGCGCGACCGAAAAACTCCACCTGGTCCGGGTATCGAACTCCGGGTATCGAACCCAGAGCACTTCACTCCATTTAGAGTGAAGCGCTCTACCAATGGAAAGGTCCCGAGTTCGATACCCGGACCAGACGGATTTTTTCGGTCGCGCACCGGTCACCTAGCTGTGTTTGGAGGTTTGTGTTTGTCCTTTGTCCCTCGTGATCCCCCTCTCCAGGGATTATTTTCGTCATTCTTGTCCAGCTCGCTAGCACCTTTGCATTTAATTGCATTATAATCATAACCTTAAAATGCAAGCCTTTCACCCTTGTTAGTGTTAGACTGGTGCCAGCTGATAAAGTATGTTTGCTCTACTGACGTCTAATCCCTGGTTAGCTCAGTTGGTAAAGCGCTCCACTGGAAATGGAGAGGTCCCGGGTTCGATACCAGGACCAGGCGGATTTTTTCGGTCACGCAGCAGTCATCTAGCTTTGTTTGGAGATTTGTTTTTGTCCTTTGTCCCTCTTGTTCCCCCTTTCCAGGGATTATTTTCGTTTAATACCTTGGCGTCATTATAGACGACAGAGTGAACTAGCGCCCTGCTGTTAAGCACGTCATGAAGGAGTCTCGTAAAATATGTGGCGCTCTTCACCGCATTGCGAGTAAAAACTGGGGTCCGTTCGAATCATCACTGTTGACGCTCTATCAGGGTTTCATTGTAAGCACTTCCCCTACTCGACAAAGCAAGACCAGGTTCTCGTTCTGCCTCGGCCTGCCGTGCTCATCACAAAAAGTGCCCACACACGTAGAAGCAGGCGAATCCACACTACGGCATCAAGCACCAGAACGAGTGCTTCGACATACCACTAGGCTCCACAGTGCACAAAATACAACCCAACTCATCGAAGGCATCATAGCGAGGCATAATTTTTTTATTTCGGAAGGATGGGTGAAGCATTTCGTTAACCCATCGGCTATCCTTCTAACGTTCCCGAGACGATTCCGCCTCACTGCGACGAAGAGCATCTGCAAATACTGGCAAGTATTCCTGACCTGCCTCGGCGAGGTAGGGTCGCAGATTGCGTAACACGGTCTATTTCTGAAGAGTTGATAACTACAAATTACGCAGGAAAAACGCATATATATACAGATGGTAAAATACGTGTAAATTCTGCAGCAGCTGCCTACTGCCTTTCCCAACTTGGAGTTCACACAAAAGGTCGCTTGGACATCTGCCTGAACACCGCATGTGCCGCGCTTGCTGCCATCTGGCTTGCTATACAAGAAACTCTGAAGCACGCAAAGCTACACCACTTTGTCATCTTCTCCGACTCCTAAGCAGCTCTGAGACAACTAACGAACCTGGAAACATCATCTCCGCTAGCTCGCACAATAGCTCACCTAGTGCCGCAGGCAGCTGTGGAAGGAGCATCGATTCAGTTTCAGTGGATCCCTGCTCACGTTGGTATTCAAAGAAATGAGACTCCGAATGTTCTCGTAACGTGCTCCTCATGCGGATGTAATACCAACAACCTCCGTACATCCATATAATTCGTCAAAAAACCTTCTTCATAGAGCCATTCAGAAACTCTACCCTGACCCTGAAACTGTGGCTGGAACCCAGCCGCACACAGCCCCCAAAAAGCTTAGCAGGCTTGGACAAGCACAACTTCATCGGATAAGGGTAGGCTGCGGCCGAACCGCTTCTCGCCTGCGTCTCATCAAACGCCTGACATCCCCAGCCTGCAGTGCCTGTAGTGCCACGGAGGACATTGAACACGTTCTCTGGCAGTGCTGAGCGGTGAGCAACCACCGAGAGATACTTGTGACCACCCTCAAACAGCTTAATATTTCAACTGGCAACACCAAGTCACTCCTGTTCCCGGCAGGTTCGCGGCATTTGAGAACAAAAGCTTTAGCAGCACTGCTTGACTATGTAAAATACGCAGGCTATAGCAGCCTGTAATTCGTGAGGAAAGGACCAAGATCGTAATTAGCCACGCAATTTGTTTATTATTGCATCACACCGTAAATAATGTATCATACTATAATATAGTGTATCATAGTGTTTATCGTGCCACCTCTCCAACAACCACTCTTGCTTTCCCCTACCCCCTAGCAAGGCAGAAAGCTGACCCCACCACTGGGAGACTATACTTCGTTTCACTTTATCGGCGAGCGAAGCCAAAGCTAGAAGCGCGAGACCAGCGCTTTTTGCGTTTCTGCCCAGCTCGTGCGCTCGAGCAAAGCCTGAAGGCACGGAGCTTTCGTGCTCGCGCTTCAAGCTTTGCCTTCGCTCGCACATAAGGTGAAGCGAACTATAACCTTTCGCCTTGCTTCTACCTCCTTTTCACTTTACAACAAACTACTACTACTACGGAAGGAAAGCAAAACAGAGTATTTGATGGCCTTCTTTTCCTTTCTCCTAATTGTCTCGTGTGTTCTCAGCTCCTAACAATCAGAAAGGATTAATCGTGCCATTCAAGCCGGCACGAGAAAACATCCGAACAGCCCCAGAATTCCCCTCGGTGCAAGGACTTCTAGGATTTTTCTGAAAGGCCCATTCTGCATATGCACCTCGAATATGGCGGCGCGGGGGACTACACATTTGCTTCTACCATGCATTCGCTTCTCGCAGACCCGACATTGTCATGCCGCAAGAGCCCGTGGGCCTTCCTTCAGCTGCGGTCGTAGTTCTTCGGAAATTTATGCAGCATAGTAAACCTATGCACCGACCAATTTTTCTCCTAAATAACTATAATTGCAACAGTCTTAAATTTTAGGAGGTACGTGCCCATCACTTCTGAGATGTCAGGCGGGTAATACAAGCCAGAGAAGTCAAACCATCACCGAGAGCTAAAGTCTCTTGATAAAGTTAATGCTCTGCGGATTTTATACTCCGTTAACCTTTAAAGGGGTACGAAAACGAAATGACGTGGGCGCGAGCACTCTGCTCCTCACTGCAAAGTTGTCCAGTGAGTAGCGCAATCCGCATCGCGCTCGTGACATCAATAGTTCTCGCAAGATCACGCTGCGAGCCTTGCCGTTCTGTGGCGTCAACGCGTGACAATCCCGCCTACTAGCAATCTTCGAGGGCTGTACGCATAGGGCCTCTACATAGCTTGCCCGTAACATCATTTGTGGCCAGGCCGGTATTTTATGCGCCACGAACGTTCGTTTCGCAGTGTTAGTTTTACACCGCAAAAGTAGTGGCTCGAGGGAACCAGTAAGTAGGAGTAACCGTCAGTACCCACCAATGGCGTATGGTAGGCCTGACAGAGGTCCCCGCATCTTCAAATCAAGCCTCTACCAAACGTCTTCAATGAACGGCGATCTCGATGATGCAGAATCCATCCTGCAGAAGCACTGTGGGGCTGAGACTGCAGCCAGCGCCGCAACCACGAGAACTCGAGGTCGCTGCTGTGCAGAGTTGTTTCGATGAACCATCGAGCGCTCGCGCTAGAAATGCATGTCTCAAAGCCAGGAAGGAGCGTTTGGCTGGAGTCTTAGCTTATAAGCGTTTTCCGCCAGGTCACATTCAGGACCAAGTAACTCCACGAGAGAGCCATATTGCCGCGAACTGGAGCTGTTTTTTTAGGAACTCATGACGTGACGGCATTCCAACGGAGCTTCACAGACCGCCACCAGACACAAATTTGAAATCTGTTCGTTCGTTTTAAAATTAGTTTTCTTGACATCTGTGCCTGCAGCCCCGAAACGCTGGTCTAGGCTAGTGTTCCTGGGCAGCCGGCGCAACATAGACCATATCTAAAGAAATACATAAAGGGCAAACATTTCGAAGACTGTAGCCAAAGCTACAAGCGCGACCTAAGGGCAACCGGTGGCCAAGCGGGCAAGAGCACACCAGCTCGAAGCACGTGGAGCGAAAGCTCGCGCTGCATAACCTAGAATCCTGGGCTCAGTCCCCAAACCCTGCCCGTTTCAATCTGGATGACCATCGTAGCGGCGTGCAGGCGTGTATCACTACTGCGTGATGCACATTAAAGACCCTAGGCTAGTGGTTGTGCTGCACTGGCTCAATTTTTCATGTACAGCTGGGAGACTCGTCGGCCGTTGAGGCAGACGACGTTCTAGGCTGTATAAACATACACATAACTCAATTTAAGCGCGAGCTAACTCGTGCTTTCAGCTTTGAGACGAGCATTTCTAGCCTGTGTACTCGCTTTGTGGAAGAACCTTTCCAAGCAGCGACCTCGTGCTCTCGTGCTGGTGGCATTGGCAGCAGTCTAAGGGTGGGCGGAGTATAATACCGACAACCAATCTTGTGTGAACGTTCGAGAGACGTACCACGAGCGAGCGTTGCACCGTCTTTTGCTTCCAAGGGACGCACTAGAGTGCCTCAATGTCCCTCTGTTTAGGGCATAGTGGAAGAAATACATTTAGGTGATATGACACTGTCCGATGCGGCGACAGCATTATCTTCGGTGCACCAAGTGCGCTTCACTCGCACGGGGATAGATGGCGCACAACCATAGAGGGGCTTGTGAAGGCTTGTCTAGAGGGCTTCTGAAGAAAATTATGCATTCTTTACTCGGTCCCTGTGTACTGTGTGGTGAAATGATGGATTTATGTTGGCGCATTGGCAGTGACTGCCCTCCCTCCGTGCGGTTGCTCTTTTTAAACGAGAACATTCCGATAATGACTCAACGTGAGAAAAATACTGGTATAACTATAAAGCTTCCCGACACAACCTGCTGGGCTTTCAATAATTCGGAGTAATTTAAAATAATTCCGTTAAACAGCTGGGTCGTGCTCGCATGTTTTGTCCGACAGCACGTTTGATAACAGTTCCGTAAATTGTTTACACATTGCGTGGCTTTATCGGGTGGGGGATTTTTTCCCACCCTGCTCCTGCCTTCTTATTGAAAAAATAAATTCTAATAATGTTACATAGTGGGGCTTAAATAATTCTTTACATGCGCAGAAAGGTATTAGCATTACAAATGGTTTATACATACGATGTCAAGTGGTACTGTGGTATATACAAACCATGTGAGTAGAAAACATTTTTATTTATGATGACATAGTGACTGATATGATGGCACAGTATGATGACATACTGACTGAAATGATGACACAGTGACTGAAAGTAAAACAGTAGAAGCGGTTATAGGACATAAATCACGTTTCATCTATACACTCACAATATGGTGTCACCCCGTCTTACAGGTAAAAAAATGCCTGACAAATATTTTTGCTTTAAAATGTACGCAAAAGCTGATTTCACTGCATACTACCAAAGAACAACGTTTCCTACATCCCGTGTTTCTCGCCCACGCTCTTAAGCTAAGACGAGCACTGCTTTGCTGATTTCTTCTTTTCTTGAGCTTGTTTCTTCCTACTCATGATGATATGCTTATAGTGTTGTCGCATTCACATGCTGATGTAGTTGTGGAGCAACTGGGCAATTGTTTATTCTTTGTGTTCAGCCCAAGGAAACGTTATTGTGCATGTGTCAAGAGCACTGTCGATTGTGTCCCAGTAGACAATCTGGTGGCCTTTATTTTCCACGAATAACTGTTCCGCTTTCTTTTCTGTAGTTGGAAAAGGTTCCTTTTGGGGTGTATAAGGCCGCCTCTGTTTTTCACGTTTGTCAGTGCTGCTTCAGCAGAAGTGTTCTTGTCGATGCTGAAAGCGGATTGGCATGCAGGGCAGCGTGTAGCTGTTTTTCATTTTCACACTCGAAAACCCAGTTACGTAATATAATATGCAATCCACAGCCTTGGTTCCTTCAGCCTTTTCTGTCCAGACATCTTCGGATTCCCAGTCTTTGAGAGAAATTAGACTGTAAAGCTTGGTCTTCTTTTGGTCAACCAGATGAGGAGACAACGGGTTTTTATCGTCCGTTCTGATCAGGGCTCTGAGATCTGATACGTCAAGTAATGACCTCTCCCCTTCAACTACTCTACAGTTGCCGAACTTCAGAGGCTTCAGGATAGAGTAAATGCACAAGGTGGAAGAAATACCCCGAATTGCAGTTGGGAACGAAGCACGTCTCTCTCATTCTTATAGCACAACTTCTTCTTGGGGTTAAGGCTCACCTTCGTGCACGATAGTGGCACCTGTGATCAACACAGCACCAAAGCAGAACACGAGGCCAGCCACTGGCCGCACACTACCCCCACACCACCACACTGCAAAAAAGGCGAGCACGCTACGCCGCCAACACCGTGGCCGCCGAGAAGGGACCTCATACCCACGGTGCTCATTGCTCAGCGCCCTCCGCGGAGGCGCGGAACTAACTACTGCTGGTTCGAGGTTACCTCCGAACACGATCTGGTCGGTCGCTCCCCGCGGGAAGAGCGACCAGAGTCATCATCTAAATGAATTTCTTCCACCGCGGTTTAGGGTGATGCCATCGCTTGGAGTAATCGATGCCGACGGCACGCACTCACAGCGAAAATATAAAGAAATTGCAGGAAACAAAATGTCGCCGTAGCACAGTCAGCGCCCTAAGCGTGTGCAGCGACAGGCTGTTTACGAGCTTCAGAGCAAAAAATAAAAATAGGCGCTCGAAACAAAATGGCCAGATGTCATCCCTTCAAGCAAAGCGCACATGAAGGCTACCTAGGCCGCTCTAGTCACGGGCCTTGTGCAGTGGCACATTTGACGCTACACGCTTGCAAGCAAACACAAGCACTTCAGGGTGCTTTACTGAGAGCATGTGACTTTTCGGTCTGATCTGGGAGCTCGCGGAGCGCGAGGTTACTTAACATGTTCTTATCGCTGGTCGCTGGATTGACTGGTATTGGCGACGGGATCGATCGAAACGTCGCAGTGGTCGGCCTGCCAGGACTGGCTGAATGCTGACTATGATGTCAGCAAAGAATTTCTCATCGACGGAAATAAGAGTGATCTAAGGACTTCAATTTTGACGTTGTTGGCCATGTTACTTTCAGAGCACGATGATTTCAAGCTTCCACCATGCTCACTACAAACGCCATCGAACTTATGTTCGCAAGGTAATGGCGTCACGAAAGGGAACCATAGGAGGGCGCCACCAAAACATCATGCCTCTAATAGCTCATGGCATCAGCCGCGGTCGATTTAAAAGTGAAAGCGCGGCGCTCGGCGGTGAGACATTGCACGTTGCCATGGCATCACTACGTCATACATCCGTCGCCTCTTATTGGCCCTATTTTTATGTGGTGCAGCAGACAGAAATTTCACACAGACCATTCATAGAGTAATATACACAAGGTAATGAGCGGAAACTGCCATAGGCCCCAGCGGCCCAGTTAACACCCAGTGCACCTAGTGGGCGGGATTAAAAGCACATGTGGAAGTTTTCCGGATCCGGTATGGGTAGTTTTGGTTTCGAATCCAGATGTTTAGCTCAATGGCATGCAAACGCGGCCTCTTGGTATTTGAGTTGCGATTTTGGCTGGAATATTTATAGTATTTACATGTATTTACTTCCTCTATGTGCAGTTCTAAACTTAGGAATTGCATACTCTGGGAAGAAAAGAATAGCCGACATCACACAACAAAAAGTATATTTTGCTGCGTTAAAATATTTGTTAAAATTAGCAAAGAAGTATCTTGTCTTAAGGAATAACATAAGTGAAACAGGATGTGATTCTTCCTGTTTTACTCATGTAAAACAGGAGGAATCACCTGTTTATTTATTTTTAGCACAATTGTGTACAGATGATTCAGTTCTGGCGTAACATGTTTCATAAGATAGCGATTAATATATACAAGAGGAAATTGTTATTGACATAATGAATCATTTACAACATACTGAATGAGACAAAGATATCCGGGAAAGCATGCGTCATGAATATTTGCCAACCAAGAACATGTGGCATTGTCACGCCGGGGAGGTACGCGGAGTCAGTAGAGACAAGAAGGCCAGTGGAGGATGAGAATAAAGGAATATATATTTACAAAAGAAGAAGAAAGAAAAGAAAAAAATAACTAGAAGTAGTGCCAGGCAACCGTTATGACGCTTACAGACTATATGTCCTAGATATAAAAAAACAACGTCTTCGTACAACCGTCAATAAGTAAGTCCCAGTCTCAGTGGTAAGTCACCAGTCGAGTCACTCACGAACACTTGCTCGTGGTTGGTGGCTGGGTGCTCAGCGCTCGGATGCCGGACTTGCGGAGCGGTGTCCCAGGCTGAGTCCCGCTCCTCGGAGCGTAGCCGAGGCTTGCTTGGTGCGTCACCAAGATCTCGTTCCTTGACTCGGTGCGTCGCCGAGACCGGATGCTCCAGCCGATTCGAAAGGATCCCCACCGCTTCCGCTCCTCGAGCTCACTACCTCACTTCTTCTTCTTTCCTCCTAGTGGCACACTCGTGGCAGGCATGATAATTCACGAAGCTCAAACAATACACATCTTTATCAGAAAGTTTCACAAGGTCAAAATCACAGGATAAACAATCTTCTCTCTCAACCTCCCAAAAGCCACCAGCTAGCGAGGTGTACCATAGAGTCCATACGACACAACTTCCGGGTCAGTTTTGATACATGAATTCGGCATAGATTACCTTTTTTGTTTTTGGTCAAAACGGAAAACACCAAACCATACATCGGAGGCCAAACCAGGTAAAGGCAGATTTATAGAGACCGAAACTGCGATGTTAAATAAAATACCTCCTAGTTATGTATACATAACTTCACATTTAGATAATACACCATTACCCTTTAAATTTGTCTAATTGTCTCACAGAAACAGCACACTGGAAACGTACATTTTCTAGGTTCCTGTAACAAAAAGGACATGCCAACAGAGACGCACTCGGCCAAACATCGTTAAAAACCTTCTCTGACACTCCTCGGAACGGAGACGGAAAGAACCGATACCCGACAGTGTTGCAAACAAAACATTACACACATTTTGAACTCACTCTCTACACTGGCAAGGAGGTGAGATTCTAGCTGCTTGATGAAATCAAAAGCAGCCTCTGAGGATGCATCTACAAGTCTTCCCGCTCATATTAATCCAAGCGACGGAAAATTTAATCCAAGTGCCACCAAATTTAATCCAAGAGCCGCATAATTTAATCCTTGGCTACTCAATTTAATCCCGGAGTCAGTCGATTAAATCCACAATATATTTATATACGCACTTAATGTCTTCGCTGGTCGTGTTTTGCTTACACATTTGGTAACTTAGAATAATTGTTTATACAACTAGATTTTTGGGGGGACAACTGATCATTTGATCACTATTGTAATTACTTGAAGTTACTAGTCCCACTAATGACGAGGCTTAAGTGATATGTTGATTACACTTTTTGTAATCTCGAGTTATTGTGATGCGCTCAAATTTATTTTAGCTGAATGGGCGTTTTGTTCAACCTTTCTTATTACTCGACTTAACATTGCTACAGTTCAGATGATAAAAGTACAATTGCAATATATGATTACCCTTTTGTTTACTTCGAGTACTTATATCTCCAATTGATCTATATTGAACTCAGTTGATATTATTATTCCTCTTTTGATTACTTCGAGTTACTTTTGACCTATTGGCCATAAATTCGAATTAAATGTCATTGTGATGACTCTTCATTACTTTTAGCTAACGTTCAACGAATTGAGTTTTTATGTGATGATTATTGACATTATGATCACTCTTTTGATTACTTTGAGAAACGCTCAATTCAATTGACTTTAATTCAGCCTGAGTGACATTTAGTGACTCTTGTTTACTTTGTGTAATTATAGTGCCGATTTATCGGTTGTGAACTCAATCATGCATTATTACTAGTCTTGGTTACTTCGCGTTACTTTTGATCCAAAGGACTTTAATTCGGCCTCATTCATATCGCGATGACTGTTTTTATTTTTTGGCTAATATTTAACAAAATTCTTTATTATTAGCTCAATCGACATTAAAATTACTTGTTTGATTACTTTGAGTAACCGACCGAATGGACTTTAATTCGGCCTAATCGACATTTTGGCTACTCTTTTGATTACTTCGTGTTATTATACCTCCAATTAATCTATATTGAACTCGGTTAATATTATTATTACTCTTTCGATTACTTCGAGTTACTTTTAACCCAGTGGACTTGAATTCGACCAAAATGACATTGGGATGACTCTTTTGATTACTTTGAGCTTATCTTCATACAAACTTTTTTATTATGATTACTCTTTTGATTACTTTGAGTTACCTTGACCCAATGGATTGTCCTATTTCACAATTTGGTTAATCTTCTGATTACTTTGAGGTCATTCTACCAATTGGTGTTTTAAGTGATCGATTCACACTTTTATTACACTTTTGACCCAATTAATCTTAATTCGGCTTAATTGACATTGCAATGACGCTTGATTATTTTCTGCTAATTCTTGGACGACCTCAACGACTTCCTGGACCACCTCAAGGATGGTGCCTGGAGGACGACCTCAAGGACGATGTCTAGGACGACGTCAAGGACGACTTCTTGAACGACCTCAAGGACGACGCCAAGAGGACGACGTCTAGGACAACGTCTAGGACGACCTCAAGAACGACCTTAAGGACGACGTCTAGGACGACCTCCAAGACGACTTCTCGGACGACCTCGAAATACGATGCCTAGAGGACGACGTTGAGGACGACCTCATGGACGACCTCATGGACGACGTCTGGGACGACCTCGAGGACAATATCTAGGACGACCTCAATCAAGGACGACTTTTAGGACGACCTCAAGGATAACCTTGAGTACGACGTCTAGGACGACCTCAGAGATGACTTCTAGGACGACCTCAAGGACTACGCATGAAGAACAGCCTCTAGGACGACCTCAAGGACGACGTCTAGGACGACGTCTAGGACATCCTTAAAGACGACACATAGAAAACGGCGTCTAGGACGACCTCAAGAACGACGTCCAGGACGACCTCGATGACGACGTCTAGGACAACTTCAAGAACGACCTTGAGAACGACGCCTAGGATGACCTCAGGGACGACGTCTAGGACGACCTCAAGGACGACGCATAGCGGCCGGCGTTAAGGACAACCTCAAGGACGAAGTCTCGGACGACCTCAACGACAACTTCTAGGATGACCTCGAAAGCGATGCCTTAAGGACGATGTTTAGGACGACCTCATGGACGAACGTCTGGGACAACCTCAAGGAAAATGTCTAGGACGACCTCAAGAACACCTTTTAGGGCGACCTCAAGGATGACCTTGAGGACAGCATCCTGGACAAGCTCAGAGATGATTCCAGGATGACCTGAAGGACTACACATGGAGAACGACCTTAAAGACGACGTCTAGGACGACCTCAAGGACGACGTTTAGGACGACTTCAAGGACGACGTCTAGGACGACCCTAAGGACGACTTTCAGACGACCTCGAAAACGATGCCTAGAGGACGAGGTTTAGGATAACCTCAAGGATGTCTGGGAAGACCTCGAGGACAATGTCTTGGACGACCTCAAGGACGACTTCTAGGACGACCTAAAGGATGACCTCAAGAACAACGTCTAGGACGTCCTCTAAAATAACTTCTGGAACGACCTAGACGTCGTCCTTGAGGTCGTCCTAGACGTCGTCTCTGCGGTCCTCCTAGACGTCGTCCTCGAGGTCGTCTTTGAAGTCGTTTTAGACATCGTTTCTGAGGTCGTCCTAGGCGTCGTCCTAGACGTCGTCCTTGAGATCGTGTTAGACGTCCTTTTAGACATTGTCCTAGACGTTGTCCTGAAGGTCGTCCTAGACGTCGTCCCTGAGGTCGTCTTAGACGTAATCCTCGAGGTCGTCCTTGAGGTCGTCCTATTCGTCGTCCTTGATGTTGTCCTAGGCGTTGTCCTCAAGGTCGTCCTTGAGGACGTCCTAGACGTCGTCTTGAGGTCGTCCTTCAGGCGTCGTACTTGAGGTCGTCCCTGAGGTTGTCCTAAAAGTCGTCTTCTAGGTCATCCTAGAAGTCGTCCTTGAGGTCGTCCTAGACGTCGTCCTCTAGGCATCGTCCTAGAGATTGCTAAAATAGCTTCACTGGTTCTCCTTCTTCACGTGAAGTGGAAGAGCTCTACATTTTTTCTATTAAAGGGACACTGACACCCCCAAAAATTCTTTTTCATTTTTTGCCAGGCAACAGAGCAGCATATTTTTTTAATAAAGCCAAAAGACGCAACTGCTTGAAACCAAAACCGAAACCCGCGCGCGGAGGTCGGCGACGTGGACAGGAGAGAGTGAGTGGCGGAAGTCACGTGGCTACACCCGACCGTGCGCTTTTTTTCCCCTCTGTGTAGCAGACGACATGCGAGGCGGCGTAGCGGGAACTGCTTGCCGTGCAATTCTTTTGCAGTTATGTTTGTTTCGCTCGCTGTTCTGCACTCCAAGATGAGTTGTTTTGTACATTGAGTAGTTGGAGATGAGTAGTGAGTGCTTGTGGTGAATTTCCATGATCGGCTCCGAAAAGAATACACCTAAGATGTTGCGTGACGAGCTGGCTCACATGTCCCGCGTCCGAAAAAAAGTGGCATTGTGCGACAGAGTTTCTGAAAGATCAACAGGATCGGGACCAATGGCTGGCTGCAATTCCTGTAGAACATTTACGGGCACCTCGAAAAGCGGACGCTACCGGATATATATGCTCCTTGCATTTTGTGAAAAGTGATTACATTGAGTTCGCAGGTGTCAAAAAGGAAATCCCATACCATTTAATTCAGCGACGTTTCGTCCACAACATTCGTTTGTTATTTGTTTATTCTTCAGTGATAATTGTAAACAAAAATGTAAACATCGCAAAATATCTGAAAAAAAAAAAAAAGTTTCACTTTCACTGGGGATCGAACCCGGTCCTGCCACCTGTGAAGCAGACGTCTTTCCCACTGAGCTACTGGGGGACCTCTTCCCTTAGTAGTAATACAGCTGATAAACTGTAAGTTGGAAAGTTTGCTGCCGATGTTCCTCCAGCAAAAGCTCTCCCGGGTCGAAGTCGGGAAGTATCACGCATTGGCGACATTCGCACCTAGTAAAGAAATCGTACGCGTGCATATTCAACTCGAAGTAGACACGTCGTGCTTGACGTTTGCGCGAGCGATGTCTTCAGCCACGAGAAGGGAGCGACGGCTGGGCGACGTCTTCGTGCAAATCGGCTTGGTGGTCGGGCGTGTCGTACGGGATGAATACCAATTCTTTTGATCAGTTCCAAATTCCTCTTTTAAAGGCAGACAGAATTCACCGGTACCGCGAACGACAGTTCTGAAGTAGAGGTCCCACGCCCATCGTCCGCTGCCATCGCCGTCCCCGCGAGTCCCACGATACCCGAAACGACGCACGCACAGAATGCTTCCTGTTCTCTGTGGAAGTTTTTTTTTCAATCAACGTATTTGCAGCTTTTTAGAAGCCACAAAAGATGGATTTCATATCTTTTTCTATTTTTAATATTGAGTATGTGCCTTCAGTGACCAACGACTTTGATTAAATTTGGTGGTCGCGTCGAAACCTCAGAAAACGGGCCGTGACCACGAAAAAGAGAGTGAGCTAGACTCGAACCGGCCAGTTCTTGATCGGCGGTTTTTGGGCGAAAAGAAACCGAATTTCAAGCCGCAAATTGTGTTCTGGGTAGCTGGGCTCTCATATGTCATGTACAACTAAAAGCCTCGGCAAGCATAAATACCCTGTTAGTGTCCCTTTAATATTGGAGTCAAAGTTCGCTTACCTCGGAAGTATTGCGGACACCAAAGAGAGCCGTCGGACGAGGAGAAGGGCTCACTGAAAAACCTTCTCGTCCGACGCCGCCCTCTGGTGTCCGGGGTAATTGAAGTGAAGTATAAAGTAACTCAAAAGTAACTAGAAGTAATCGAGCAATAATAAGCAATATCATCTGCTTATTACTAGAGGTAATAGGCAGATGATATTGGCATTAATGTGCTCTGGAACATCTTTAAGCTCAAGGTTAGCGAGCTTGTTGACAATTACGTTCCCTCGGGATTACAATCTTCTAAAACTAAAGACAAACCTTGGGTGACGAAAGAGGTAAAACAGATTATTAAGCGAAAACGAAGAGCTTATCTACGAGTCAGAGATAACGGGGGAGCAGCCAAAAGGCCCAGCTTAGAGCAAAGTGACACCCTTTTTAAAACGGTAGTTAAAGGGGCGGTGCACCGATATTCAATTGGAATGTTTTTCACGTTACACAAGCTTACTGGCACTAGTGCGACTCAAGGATACTCGCACGCAACGCCACTGACCAAGAAATTCCTTTGTCGCGCTGTAATTTCGAGGACAAAACCGAGTGTTTTCATTCAATCTCTCCTTCGCAAAACCTGATGACGTAGCTGGGCGGTAGCAGTACCGCCGAGTGACGATATTTGAATGCGGCTCATAGATTGGACCCGAGCATGGCGTAGACACTCGATTTGGGCTCGTGATAATCGATAGCTCGAGAAGCATTCGGGTAGTGGCCCGTGTTCAATCGTTGCAACGACGACAACAGCCGAACCATAACAATGTCTGGAACTCAGCGCGTGTCCTGTACCTTGCCAACCCCAGCGCGTGGCTATGATCAACATTGGCGGCATATAATCGGCTCCAGATCACGTGGCCGATTGTTCTGGCTGCGAGTTGAGGGGGTGAATTCTGCTCGTTTTTCTTTACTTTTTTTCTGCGGCTTCGATTGCTTGTGGTGAAAAACGAACGGGTATTTCACAGGTCATTAACGTCAGGGATCCGTTCTAAGCGGTATTTGCGCGAAATGCAAAAATCGTTGCATCGCCCCTTTAAGGGAGCAAAAGAAAAGTAAAAATGCACCCTAAAGAGTTTTTGGAAGGCAGGTAAGGTAAATAAGAAAGACAATTAGTCTGTTCCTCCACTTCTATTAAATGACGAGCTGTTAGTGGACGATAAAAACAAAGCTACGTGTCTAAATAATTACTTTGAATCAGTTTTTTTGAAAGCTACTAAGATCTGTTACCCTACTGTGCGATCTGTAATGGAACACGCGGTGCCACCCGTAGAGATTAAGTACAACGGTAGAGCTTTATTACTAAGAAATCTTGATGTTAAAAAATCATCCGGGCCTGATAATATTTCTCCACTTATATTAAAGAATTGTTCCGTGGAGATAGCAAACTATTTATGTGTGCTTTACAACAAATCATTAAAAGATCAAAAGCTTCCAGCTGACTGGAAAATCGCAAATGTTGTACCAATACACAAATCAGGATCCAAGAACCGCGTGAAAAATTACCGACCTATTTCCCTAACGTGCATATGCTGCAAACTTATGAAGCACGTGATTTATTGTAATCTTATTACGCACTTGAACATAGAAAATTTCTTTATCCGAGATCAACATGGGTTTCGCTCTGGAGCAACCTGTGTGACTGTGCTTGTTGAAGTTTTTCACTTTTTGACGGGCGCCATGGATACTGGACATGAAGTAGACTGTTTTTAGACTTCAAAAAAGCCTTTGATATCGTAAACCATGAATTGTTAAACTACAAGCTTACCTCCCTTGCCATTGATAATAATGTTTTAGGTTGGCTCCAGGGCTACCTGAGAAAACGGAAGCAGTGCGTTGCGCTAAATGGTGAGAAGTCCGATTACGTTGGTGTTACATCTGGTGTCCCCCAGGGTTCTGTTCTGGGACCTTTGCTCTTTCTTGTATATATAAATTATATTATTAATGGAATACAAACAAATATAAGACTATTTGCAGACGACTGTATTATTTATAGAGTAATTAACTATTCGAATGACGTAAATTTCTTACAGGCTGATATCGACAATATTTCAATCTGGTGCAACAATTGGAAAATGAATCTGAACCTTAAAAAAATGTGTTCACGTGAGATTTACTCGAAAGAAAAGCTCCTTTGGTTCAACCTACATAATAAATGATGAAATAAATCAGGCTAACTCAAGCGTAAAATACTTAGGTGTAATTTTCTCCAGCGATTTAACGTGGAAAGCTCATGTGGAAATGATAACTCTGAAGGCTGTACGGATGCTTAATTTTATACGACGAAAATTTCAGCAGGGTTCATACAAAATTAAAGAAACTTTGTACTTTACGTTTATTCGCCCCTGTATTGAATATGCAGCAGTTGTGTCGGATCCCCACCACAATAACCTAAAAGAAAAACTATCTCTATCTCTTTTTCTTTCTTTCTTTGTGTACCTTCCTACGTCAAGATGGCATCTTTAAGAAACATGAATCACCAACTAGCTCAGTATCGACGATGCACGAGGCAAGACCCTCAAAACAGACGATCAAGTGTTCGCGCCGTTCGCGCCACTGTTCAACTTCGCGCCAGTTCAGACAGTTCGCGCTGCACCAGCGCCTCCTCGCTGATCGCGCTTTATTTGGTTTTGGTATTACATCGCACCGAAACCATTTGGAAACAAGGCAGCCGCATTTGTAGGAACGTTGCGTGTGTTACTGGGAGCTATATTTACATTATATTTTTAATATAATTGCCAATATACCACAATAAAAAAATGTAAAAACCAAAAATATCCACTTGGAGGTTTCACTAACCTGTTCGTGTTAGAGCCGTTTATACTGAGAGAGTTTAGCCAATAGCCGGAGCTTGTTGCTTGCGAGAACCAGCGAACTTCGCGATAGCACATAATGGTGTTACTTCTTTGTCTCGTTTATTCTTGGGAAATCGCATACAGTTCCTTTGACTCAGAGCCACAAAATGGCGGACGGAAGTAGTCATCCCACGGTTGTCAGACTACGCTGCTGTGGTTGCCAGGCTGTCAAAATTTCCTTAACAAGGCCAACTCTCTCAGTATAAACAGCTCTGGTCCGTGTATATGGTGGGTTGGAGCATCGGGCTTGTACTATCGTGGACACTGTGAGCTATAACACGGCAGCGGCGGCCGTCCCGTACCCCCAGCGCTGCATAGCAGGCGCCGTCCGAAACTCCGCGCATGCACCGTGTGGCGGACTCGCTCTTTCCGTTTGCGAGCACACCTTCGCTTTGTCGTGCTGCTCGTGCTGCTCGTCTGGTACCCTCGCTCTTGCGAACTGGTCTCAAACTCATTTTAAATCGGCGATTTTTATTGGGGCGGATTTCAGAGTCATTAAGGCATTAACCCTGTCTACATTTTGTTTGCTTTTTCAGAAACAGGACTTCGCAATGCCTCTTTAACAATATGCGTTCGCAAACCAGTTTGAGCGCAGCAGGTGTGATACAGAATTAGACTGTTATACTTCGTTTCACCTTAAGTCCGAGTGCAGCGTACGCTACGAAACGACACAGCCAATCAAATAGCGGCAAAAGTGCAACGTCACGGAGTGCATCACCGGGGGACACAATAAGGTGCAAAACGTGCGCTTTTGTCGCTGCTTGGTTGGCCCTATCGTCTTGTAGCGTCCGCTGCGCTTAGACCTAAAGTGAAACGGAGTATAACTGCAAGTTTGTCCTATAAAAAAATGTAGTCTACCGTGATATTACAATTAGTGGCGATGATTATCCTTAGCCAGTGGAGTCAGGGATTTAAACGTGGACTCCTCTTACTCGGTGGTTCGATGAACCGTGTTCAGGGAAAATTGGTGAGCGCTGTGGCGTCGTCTGCTCTGTGCCTAGCAGACGACAAAGCGAGGGTGAGCTCGCAGACGGGAAGAGCGAGTCCGCCACACGGCGCATGCGCGGAGTTTCGGACGGCGCCTGCTATGAGGCGCTGGGGGTACGGGACGGCCGCCGCTGCCGTGTTATAGCCAGGGTTGGGCAGTATCGCGATACAAATGTATCGCGATAGTATTTCAGATATACATTTCGTATCTGTATTTCTGTATCGCGATACATTTTTTTCACCAGTATCTGTATTCCTGTATCGAAATACATTTTGAATGTTTCTTTGTATCGCGATACAATCAGGGTGAAATGTATTTCGTTACATTTCCCCCCGAAAAAAACAAAAAACAAATTCGAACGCTTTTTTTGTTCACTTTTGATGGCACCAGGTGTAAGGAGATGCTGGGGCATTGTTACCATGCTGACCAAGATTCCTTCCGATTCTCCAAACTTTTTTTCTATGCGTCCTCTTCTCTCTTCTGAGAAGTGTTGCGTAGTCGGGACTCGAACCAGGTAGCGTGCCAGGAGAGGAGTCGGAGTATCTTCTACCGCATTTCCCAAGGTAGGGATTTTTTGAGTCATCGTTTGCTGGCACCCAACGCCCGCTGCTAACCGTCTCTCTTGACTTAGCGTACACAGTACACCCAGCCGGCAGAGCTGAATCAGAGTCTGTTGCAGCACGAGCCTAGCGATGGTTCACTTGAAATAGTGAAATAGTAGGATGACTCACGCAGTGAAGTTCAACACATACTAGTATTCGAATGCGTCTGCGGCTGCACCCGTAATATTGCACGGCTCAAGGGTATGTCATCAGCCGACGTGAACGTGACCCGCTGATCTGGTGATCCGAAACCCAGGAAGGAGGTCAGACGTGGCCTCGCTGTGCCGACCCAGACTTCGTTCACCTGCGATTCGTCTTGAACGCGCTGTTTCTCGGAGAGCTCGCAGCTGTGCCAGGAATATCAGGTCGCAATCCACGAGGTCTTTGTACGGATACTGCTAGGCGAAACTTGAGGAGTGCAATCCATGCGTCGGTTGCGGAGGGTCGCCAGGAAGGACCTTCAGAACAGGGTTGCCACCGTATCGTTTTTTCAACCGTAACAGAATATAAGACATGTGTTCCAGGATGCTTCAGGTGGTCCACTAGTCTAGAAAATTACAAATGACACTGCCTGCACGATCTTCAACGAGGTAACCTACAACGAAAGTACGTATTGTCCTTCCGTACAGCAGCGTGGTAAAGTTTCATGTTCAAGGCCACACCCACAGATCAAGAATACCAGTTTATTCCACCGTCACGTCATGTGATCAGTGTTGACTAGGGCGTGGTGACGTTTTGATGGGATTTAGGATACATAAAATATATGTAGAGGACCGTCGAAGTCTTTTCGCATCCCTCGTCAGACAGACAGGATGTCAGGGAAGAGACCTCGGTCAGTCCTTGATGGAATGTTTTTTTGAACCCATTGAAGACTCCTCATCGTCCGAAACCACTACCTTCAAGGCAAAGTGCCAAGGCTACGGGAACGTATTTTCGGGATCAAAAACTTTCACTTCCAACTTCAAGCTTCATCTCATTTGGCGTCTCAAACAAATTTTAAAAAAATGTATTGCAGTATCAGTATTTCTGTATTTGTATTTCTGTCCTCCCAAAAATGTATTCCTGCATTTGTATTTCCAAAGACTTTTTGCCACTATTTAAAATGTATTTCCAATATGTATCAGCGATACATTTTTACAGTTGTATTTTAGTATCAGTATTTTAGCTACGATTTTAATGTATCCCAGTATTTGTATTTCCAAATATATTTTGAGTATTTCTGCCCAACCCTGGTTATAGCTAACAGTGTCCACGATGGCACATCTCGTGGAGAGAAGCCCGCAGGCAAAGAGGAACTTAGATTCCATCTTTCTCGCGTGATTTAACACATGGCGGCGCCAGAGTGGAAATAGCCCCCGACACATCCACTTCGGAACTAAACGGTGGGTTTCGCAGTATTTGCGCCATCATATATACACGCTGTCTTTTGAAAATGGCCACTTATTGCAGTGTCAGACTTAATTCACTCTTAGGATAAAATAATCTTGAGTAACAAAATTAGGAAATATACGTTAACCACAAGTGTGCCGGAGCAACCCAATTAATTGCGCCACGAGTTTATTGCCAAACAAAAAAAGGGCGAGTAGGATGCAGTGCTCCGGCAACACAGCAAAACAAATAATAGTGGTACCAAGCAAAGTACGCGTGCCGCAATGCGCGTCCAAGAAAGCTCGTGAAAAAAAATTCTGGCTTGGGGCATTTGCAGAGCCGTTTATACTGAGAGAGTTTGGCCAATGGGCGGAGCTTGTTGCCCGCTAGAACCAGCGCATTTTGCGATAACACAAAATGGCCATACTTCTTTGTATTGTTTATTCCTGCGAAATCGCATAAAGTTCCTATAAGTCAGAGCTACAAAATGGCGGACGGAAGGAGTCGTCCCCCAGTTGTCAGACTACGCTGCAGTGGATGCCAGGCTGTCGAAAAACTCTCAGTATAAACGGCTCTGGGCATTCGGTGCTGGTGTCGCCATCTCGTAGAACCCGTTAAAAGAAATCTAGCGGAAACTGTCCTGTCAAATTTATTTACAGAAATGCGCAAATACCACGATATTTAGTATTCCTGTAAGGGTTTTAAAATTAGGATAGGACATAACTTTAGTACATACTAGCATTCGTTTTGTCACTTTTATCTTCCAAGTAATTTTAATTTCAAACTTGCCTCAAAATGCGTTCAAAATGTTCAAAATGGTCATAATTCTGTATTTTATTGAGTATTTTCAGCGTTCTCATGGAATAATGTTAGGGCCATCCGACCTTCATTACATCTTCTTAATTAAGCTGCAAAATAACCTATGCTCTCGTACGTTCCTGAAGCTCAGGTTTCTGTAGCAAAATGTTCCCCTTGAGTGACGAGCGGGTGATCCCCCTTAAAGGGACACTGACAGGGAATTTCTGCTCGCCGAGGTTTTTATTTGTATATGACATATACTACCCAGGACCCAACTACCGAGGACAGAATTTGCCAACTACCCAGGACAGAATTTGCGGCTCGAAATTCTGTTTCTTTCATCCCGAAAACCGCCGATCGAGAACTGGCCGGTATGAGTCGCACTCACTCTCTTCTCCGTGGTAACGGGCCGTTTAAAAAGGTTCAGACACAACCACCAAATTTAATGAAAGTCCTGGGTCATTCAGGCACAGACATTCCATATTAAAATAGAAAAAAAGATGAAACTCATTTTTGCGGTTTTTAAAAAGCTGCAAATACATTGATTGTAAAAATCATGCACGCGGCAATATATCGTACGTGCGGACTACCAAACATATCTCGTTATCATTGACTAACAACCAATAAAGTCACAAATGAGCAAACTCTGTAGCTTTCAATAAAGTATTTTAGCTAATACTGCGATGTGATTTGTCTAAGTCATTTTGTTCCAGCAAAAAAAGTTGAACAGCACAAGATTATCCATTATTTTCGTGCGTTCGACTGCAATACAATATTGAAAGTTGGCATGTCCAACTAAAACACATTGCCTTTTTGCTCTTGCGCTACTTCGTACCTATTTGTTAATATACCTAAAGAGCAGTTTTATTGCCTCGAACACCAAACTACATGTTAAATTGTACTCAAAAGCACCAAACGGGACACTAAAAATGTTGTCAGTAGCGCAGTTCTTGTGATTTAAATAGCCGTCTCGGTGGCTCCGAGGCGAGAGCGCTTTCCTACGGATCCCCATGTGGCGGGTTCGAATCCCGGCCGAGGTGCCCGCAATCTGACGGAAGCTAATAGCGGAGGAGGCGCCGTGTAACCGAGCTTTCGGTTGCACGTCAAAAGATCCCCAGGATGTCCAAATTAATCCTCAGTCCTCCGCTGGGGCGTGCTAGATGCCTGTCGTTGCTTTGGCACGTAAAACCTCCACATTTGACTTGTGATTTAAATTATATGATAACAGCGGCACAATAGTAGACATCCGAACTGGTTGATAAAAGACGCTGCACGATTAAAGTTTGCAAATAATCATTCCTTGATGTATTTATTTTATTTTTATTTATTATTACTGCCAGCCATTGAATGGCCAAGGCAGAAGTGGGTACATAGTGGAAAAGATCCCATAATCAAAATATGCGGTACGACATTACACCAGAAATACAAAGCAATGCTTCTTTCAAACACAGATGCGTTTGAACTATTTACAATTATTTCAGGCAAACTATTCCAGTCATCTATTGATCTCACAATTAACAAAAATTTAAATACATCAGAACAGTACGAATAGGGATCAATATGCCTGTTATGCTTATGTCTAACAATGTTCGGAGTTAAAAACTGTATAAAGTTTTGCTTGTCTAACTTCTGGGAATCGCTAACAATTGAGAAGAACATTTAAAGACGATTTATTTTCATATGTGCTTCCATCGTGTGAAATCCAGCTTTATTTTGCAACTCTATAACTGATGTGATTGATCTGTAATCATTAAAAATAAAGCGAAGCGCTTTGCTTTGTACTTTTCGCAGTTTTTCTATGTTTTGACGCGTGTAGGTTTCCCAAACTGGGCTGGCATAATCCATGACTGGTAAGACCAGGCTTCTCAAGGCAGTTATTTTAACTTGGGGAAAAGTGTCTCGTAGAGTTCTTCGTAAAGTCCAGAGCCATTGCATGGTCTTTTTGCATATTTGATCAACATGAAGGTTTTAGGAGAGATTTGGACAGAATACTACGCCTAGGTACTTTACTCTATCAATTTTGTGAGCGATTTCTGCCCAATACGGTATTCGAATACTAGACGGGTTAGCTTTTTAGTCACTGTCATAAAGTATGAAATGAAAGACAAACACACTTGTATTCAACAAATATAATGTTAGGGTATATATTATTTTTCAAGAGCACGCTTGATGCTTTGTACAAGTTCCATAGGTTGCAATAAAACTGTAATGCGTAATTCAGTTAGCAGCAAGCAAAGTTTTTGTGATTTATTATGCGCACAAATTACCTTCTAAAACCAATTCTACATGCTTACCACCACACTCTATTTTCGCTCATCCAAAATATCTTAGACTAATCACATGACTGAGTTACCTGGAAAATGAAACCAATGATTAAACGCTTTATAGAGTTTTTTTTTATTCTACCATTTTTGTTGTTACTCACGTGAAACTAGATGTTTCGGAAGTTCGTGTGGAGGACATTAGACTCGACACAATTTGTGTTTTGCCGACTGATGCTTGCTCATATAGAAACAGGCTGTGAATTCCGCTGTTCAACGAATAGTTAGTATGGCTATATGCGCACAAACAAATAAATACTCTAAAGAATAAAGAAATATCTACAATTTTATATACCGTGTGAGAATGCATTCTCTGATTACAATCTTGGTTGTCATGACAATTTTGCAGCGACATTCATTTTAACTTCTTTAAGACCTAAATAATTTCGATCAATCTGTACAACATTACTATTTCGTCTGGCTGACGCCAACAATCCGTGATCAAAAAACTCCCAGACAAATTTTGTAGCGAAAAAAGAAAAGGCAGCACCATGACGCTTGCGCAGCACTCGATTGCAGGGACCTTCCTGCGTCATTGTGCCAAAAGGCGTAATTTTATGAACATTTGGAACTGCGCTACACGAGTTTGTTTGGCAACATGAAGAAGCATAAGAGCGATCTCTCCATAGACAGCAGACCAAAGCGAGAGCGAACATAAATTTTAAGTCAAACTCGGCAAATCTAAAACACAGACCTCTTAAATTCTTAAGAAAGCTTATGTCAAAAAAGCAGCAAAGTGTGCGAGGTGCTTTGAGTGGCACTCGCGCCTCAATAACGGTAGAATGTCCTTGAAGTCAAGGAGAGGTCGAATAAAGGAGGGGTGAAAATTGGGCCAGTTGGTATCAGTTCAGGATTGAATAGAAAGCGCACAAAAAACAAGGACGAAGAAGAGAGGACACGTACGACAGACAAGCGCTTGTCTGTCGTCCGTGTCCTCCCTTCTGCGCTACAAAGTCAGTCCCTACGATTTTTGTCACACCTCGTATATCTCATATTTTGCGCCTCAGTTGTTCAACAAATGACCAGCCAGGTCGTTCTGCCTTTAGCAAGTGGATGGTGACCAGCTCTGACAGACGAGATGATCTCTGGAGAGCTGTTATTCATTGTGTGGACAAGATAATAAACTATTTTGTTCGAAGCATGGAGTAATATGTGAACGGCAGCTCAATGTGACAAATACAAACACGAATGATGGTTGCAGGCAGGCAGTTGTTGCTACCATGTGCTTGATACCTTTTAATGTGGAGAAAGTTTTGACTTGCAATCCAAGTGGTAAAGCATGATGCATATATACTTCAATCATTCAAGCACGTTGGGGATACCTTAGTCAATATTACCTCTAAGTCAAACGTTCTAGCCAAATCGAGATGCTTGACCCAAACTGGAGCATCCTGTCTAATTGAAGAATCTAGCCAAATTGGTAATTTAGCCGAATTGAAGCGTTCTGACCGAATCAAAGCTTCTAGCCAATTTAGGCATTCACCCTCAATGAACCCTTCGCTCCAATTGATGCTTTCAGCAAAATTGAGCAAGCAGCCAGACGGACACCTTGAGCGGGCTTGGGTGACATCATACCTCACAGGCGTTGAGTGTATGACTACGCCTGCCTAAGTATGTGTAAAAGTATTCTTGGTTGCAAACCTCTCTGCCCGAACATTGGTGTTCTAAATATTTTTTCTAGTAAAACAATTGGGGAGTATTGGCTACCTTTTTGATAAGATTGATAATGCAGATTAATTTGAAAAACTATTACTTGGTTTTTATTTAAACACCTGCTAGTTCTCGTAAAACGGTGTTGGTGCCGAATTCCTGGACGCTCACGTTTGGCCGAGAAATCACCGGAGTGATGATTGTATTTGTGGTGATTGGTGTCTGTACAGGTTTTGTTATTTTTTTCAACTGTTTTTAAACGCAATCTTGAGATTTCTATTTATATTCTAAATAAACGAGTATCGTAAATAAATACATGCCGAAGCAGTCGTTGTGCGAAGCCCATAAGGAACGATTGTCTTTACTTTTTGCATAAAACTTACGGGTAAATAGCGCTCGCTCCAGCAGTGTGCTGGGACTGTCAGCAGCTCGCCTCACAAAATTGAGCAGCGGTATCGTCATCAATAGTTGAGAGGAGCTATACTCCGTTTCACCTTATGTTGTACCGCAGGGAAGGCTAGAAGCGCGAGCTCATAGCGTTGGCAGCTGCCCTTGGTGCACGAGAGCTTGTGCCGCCGAGGTGTGCCATAGAGCAAGGAGCTCGCGCTTGTAACCTTTCCTGCGGTACAACATAAGGTGAAACAGAGTATAGGTTAGAGTGTACTAGAAGGGGCGAGCGGGGCTAGGGTGCCTTCACGTGCGCTTTGCTTGGGGTGATGACAGCTGGCCATTTTGTTTCGAACGGTTATTTTTATTTTTTGTTCTGAAGCGCGTGAAAGAGCGTGTCCCTGCACGCGCTCGTGGCGCTCACTGTGCTACGGCGACATTTTGTTTCCTGCGATTTCTTTCTATTTTCCCTGTGAGCGCGTGCTGTCGGCATTGGGTACTACAAACGATGGCATCACCCTAAACAGAAGGACATTGAGGCACTCTAAGTGGGGCCACCGGAGTGCTATTTAGGTACCTCCGCATGTGGAAAAAACCGGCTAATCCAAGCCACTTCGCTCATAGCGCCCTCTCCGGCGCTACGAGCAAAGGTGTTTGGATTAGCCGTTTTTTATGAAAAACTCCTTTTGTTCCAAACCCAAGCTCGACCGTCCCACTGGTCAAGGTCGTAGAAACAATAGAACGCCGGACTATATTTTTATACAACCTAGACGTCAGTCGTCATGTACATAAAGTCTCCGCGACCTCACTTGTTGTCACAACGCCATGCGACATCAGGACGACGCCTTGACGTCAACGTCGTCATCGACGCTGACAACCTGCGTTACACGACATCAAGACTGCGTTCTGACGTCATATTGCGATGACAACGACGGCGATGTCAACGTTGACGTTGATGACGACGACGACAACGTCACGGGACGTTAAGATGACGGCGTCCTTGTCAATGCTTGGTGTCAGTTCGTCAAACATCGTTGTCGACATGACGCAACTCTACGTCACGAAGACGTCCAGACAACTTCGGGACGTTGACGTTGACGTCATCGTTGACGACGTTACACGACGTCAAGGCTTCGTCGTGACTGCGGGTCGACGTTGATGCTGGCGAAGGCGACGACGTGACACGCCGTCAAGGCTTCGTTGTGATGTTGACGTAACGATGACGTCAGGACGACGTTAACATGACGTCAAGACGACGTTAACATGACGTCATAGCGATGTTTGACGTTGCGTGGGGCGTCAACGTCAACGTCGGCATTGACGACCACGTCCACGTCGTCCTCGACGCGGTGCGCGACGTCATGACCGCGTTGCAACGGCGACTTGATGTCGCGTAACGGCGTCGTCCTCAACACGATGTGATGTCACGACCGTGTCACAACGGCGACTTGATGCCACGTAACGGCGTTGTCCTCAACCCTATGTCATGACTGCGTAACAACGGCAACTTAATGTCGCGAAACGGCGTCGTCCTCGACGCGACGGGATGTCACGACGGCCTTACGACAGCATCTTGGCGTCGCGTAACGTCGTAGTCGACGATGACGTCGTGGAGTCGTCGTAACGTCACTTTGTCGTGCCGTAGTGCTTTGACGTAACCTCTGACATCAAAATCATACAACATACAAGGGGTATTCACACGAGGGAGAAATCCCGGGGATTTCTCTGCGGCATGCGCATCCCGCGACGAAAACATCAGGCTTTGCGATGTGCAAAAGCCTCGCGTTTTCGTCTCGTGATGCGCGCGTGCGGGGGAGAAATCCCGGGATTTCTCCCTTGTGTGAATACCCCTTAAATTGCCCATGCATATGACCTTGACCTGTGTCGTTGCTCGATCGCACGCAGCAAAGGTGGCGCTGCGATCGAAGTGGCTTGGTTTCACCTGGTCGCTTTCCACATTTTGAGGTGCAACAGAAAGCATGAGCGGGGCCTGTAGCTCGTCCCACTCGTACTTTCTAGTACACTCTATACTCCGTTTCACCTTATGTTGTACCGCAGACAAAGCTAGAAGCGCGAGCTCATAGCGTTTGGAGCTACTCTTAACGCACGAGAGCTTGTGCCGCCGAGATGTGCCCCAGAGCAAGGAGCTCGCGCTTGAAGCCTTTCCTGCGGTACATCATAAGGTGAAACAGAGTATAGCTAGGTCGCCCTAGGGTGCTTATAGGGCCTCTGACACGCCAAAAAAAAATTTTTTTTCATGCTAGTCGTTGAAATGGCATATCAGGACATTACAAAAAAAATTGTTTCACTATAGAGTGGCGTAGTTTTTTATGAAAAATAGAAATACGAGGCCCAATTCAAAGTTCCCGCCATCGCACTCTGACGTAACAGTGTACCGCAAGGTGTCGGGGTGGTCAGAAGGGAGGCATCGACCTACGTCACTAAAAGTGGGTTCGCCGGAAGTCACGTGAGTTTCACTGCTCGTGCTTTCTGCGACCGTGCCTAAGACTTTTTTTTTTATTCTGCTCTTCGTACGAGAGATCGTAGAAAACGAAGTTTCAGTTCCACTATAAGCTCTCTATCGCTGTACCTTTGGTTAGATTGCGTGAAGTAAAAGTTGAGGACGAAGAGTCAGTGATTCGACGTGATGGAGGTCAATGATGAAAGCTTTGCGAGAACAAGCCAGTGTACAAGTGCATGCCGTCAATCCGATGATACAGAGCTATACTGGGCACAAAACAAGCTATCAAGTTTTGAAAAAAAAAAGATTTAGAACGCTCGCAGAAATTAGGATTGCTAGCATACGACACGCCCGATCGCATTTCTGAAGGTTCAGACACCGAGGTCGTCGCATCATCGGATACTCTCCAGGCTGAAGATGTCTGCCGTTGAGTGTACCAAGTGCAAGTAAACGTCAAGCATAAAGTACGTGTTTTGTCTAGAACATAAGTTGAACTTGTTTACTAGGTGCACATGCAGCCGATGCGTCGTGATGCCTGAATTCAAGCCTATTGAGTGCCGCTGCTGCAGGGAGATGGGCAGGAAACTTAGAGACCTGCAGTTGAGGTCTCACATCGAGACCTGTGAGTTTTAGTAAACTTCGCCTAGGGTTGTAATCTTCATCACTAAAGTGCATCGAGCATATCCATCGCCTACCCACGGACTCTAATAGCTGCCTGCGGGAACCGCAGTCAGCCACCGGTCCACCTCTTTTATGTCTCTCAGAAATGCATGCAGTGTCATCTCTTCTTCAGTTGCTGAAATACCGGGACAGTCCCTCACACAGCACCTTCTAGGCATTGTAGTTGATCACGTCAATTCACTGACTCCTCTTCTTTCTACCTTTACAGCAACATTAAGCGACGAAAAGCAAATAAAAGAAACCTTGTCTGCTTGGATCGCTCGTGGAGGTGCGGAGAATAACACAAATATTAAAAAAGTATTATACGCGCTCGCGGTAAGCACGAAAAGGAATACAACTCACGTGACTTCCGGCGATGCCTCCCCTCTGACCGACCACAGCGACGCTTTCGGTCGCGCTCGGGGCTAATAGGTTAGAGTGTACTAGAAGGGGCGAGCGGGGCTAGGGTGCCTTCACGTGCGCTTTGCTTGGGGTGATGACAGCTGGCCATTTGTTTCGAACGGTTATTTTTATTTTTTGTTCTGAAGCGCGTGAAAGAGCGTGTCCCTTCACGCGCTCGTGGCGCTCACTGTGCTACGGCGACATTTTGTTTCCTGCGATTTCTTTCTATTTTCCCTGTGAGCGCGTGCTGTCGGCATTGGGTACTACAAACGATGGCATCACCCTAAACAGAAGGACATTGAGGCACTCTAAGTGGGGCCACCGGAGTGCTATTTAGGTACCTCCGCATGTGGAAAAAACCGGCTAATCCAAGCCACTTCGCTCATAGCGCCCTCTCCGGCGCTACGAGCAAAGGTGTTTGGATTAGCCGTTTTTTATGAAAAACTCCTTTTGTTCCAAACCCAAGCTCGACCGTCCCACTGGTCAAGGTCATAGAAACAATAGAACGCCGGACTATATTTTTTAAAACCTAGACGTCAGTCGTCATGTACATAAAGTCTCCGCGACTCACTTGTTGTCACAACGCCATGCGACATCAGGACGACGCCTTGACGTCAACGTCGTCATCGACGCTGACAACCTGCGTTACACGACATCAAGACTGCGTTCTGACGTCATATTGCGTTGACAACGACGGCGATGTCAACGTTGACGTTGATGACGACGACGACAACGTCACGGGACGTTAAGATGACGGCGTCCTTGTCAATGCTTGGTGTCAGTTCGTCAAACATCGTTGTCGACATGACGCAACTCTACGTCACGAAGACGTCCAGACAACTTCGGGACGTTGACGTTGACGTCATCGTTGACGACGTTACACGACGTCAAGGCTTCGTCGTGACTGCGGGTCGACGTTGATGCTGGCGAAGGCGACGACGTGACACGCCGTCAAGGCTTCGTTGTGATGTTGACGTAACGATGACGTCAGGACGACGTTAACATGACGTCAAGACGACGTTAACATGACGTCATAGCGATGTTTGACGTTGCGTGGGGCGTCAACGTCAACGTCGGCATTGGCGACCACGTCCACGTCGTCCTCGACGCGGTGCGCGACGTCATGACCGCGTTGCAACGGCGACTTGATGTCGCGTAACGGCGTCGTCCTCAACACGATGTGATGTCACGACCGTGTCACAACGGCGACTTGATGCCACGTAACGGCGTTGTCCTCAACCCTATGTCATGACTGCGTAACAACGGCAACTTAATGTCGCGAAACGGCGTCGTCCTCGACGCGACGGGATGTCACGACGGCCTTACGACAGCATCTTGGCGTCGCGTAACGTCGTAGTCGACGATGACGTCGTGGAGTCGTCGTAACGTCACTTTGTCGTGCCGTAGTGCTTTGACGTAACCTCTGACATCAAAATCATAAAACATACAAGCGGTATTCACACGAGGGAGAAATCCCGGGGATTTCTCTGCGGCATGCGCATCCCGCGACGAAAACATCAGGCTTTGCGATGTGCAAAAGCCTCGCGTTTTCGTCTCGTGATGCGCGCGTGCGGGGGAGAAATCCCGGGGATTTCTCCCTTGTGTGAATACCCCTTAAATTGCCCATGCATATGACCTTGACCTGTGTCGTTGCTCGATCGCACGCAGCAAAGGTGGCGCTGCGATCGAAGTGGCTTGGTTTCACCTGGTCGCTTTCCACATTTTGAGGTGCAACAGAAAGCATGAGCGGGGCCTGTAGCTCGTCCCACTCGTACTTTCTAGTACACTCTATACTCCTTTCACCTTATGTTGTACCGCAGACAAAGCTAGAAGCGCGAGCTCATAGCGTTTGGAGCTACTCTTAACGCACGAGAGCTGTGCCGCCGAGATGTGCCCCAGAGCAAGGAGCTCGCGCTTGAAGCCTTTCCTGCGGTACATCATAAGGTGAAACAGAGTATAGCTAGGTCGCCCTAGGGTGCCTTCACGTGCGCTTTGCTTGGGGTGATGACAGCTGGCCATTTTGTTTCGAACGGTTATTTTTATTTTTTTGTTCTGAAGCGCGTGAAAGAGCGTGTCCCTTCACGCGCTCGTGGCGCTCACTGTGCTACGGCGACATTTTGTTTCCTGCGATTCTTTCTATTTTCCCTGTGAGCGCGTGCTGTCGGCATTGGGTACTACAAACGATGGCATCACCCTAAACAGAAGGACATTGAGGCACTCTAAGTGGGGCCACCGGAGTGCTATTTAGGTACCTCCGCATGTGGAAAAAACCGGCTAATCCAAGCCACTTCGCTCATAGCGCCCTCTCCGGCGCTACGAGCAAAGGTGTTTGGATTAGCCGTTTTTTATGAAAAACTCCTTTTGTTCCAAACCCAACCTCGACCGTCCCACTGGTCAAGGTCATAGAAACAATAGAACGCCGGACTATATTTTTTATACAACCTAGACGTCAGTCGTCATGTACATAAAGTCTCCGCGACCTCACTTGTTGTCACAACGCCATGCGACATCAGGACGACGCCTTGACGTCAACGTCGTCATCGACGCTGACAACCTGCGTTACACGACATCAAGACTGCGTTCTGACGTCATATTGCGTTGACAACGACGGCGATGTCAACGTTGACGTTGATGACGACGACGACAACGTCACGGGACGTTAAGATGACGGCGTCCTTGTCAATGCTTGGTGTCAGTTCGTCAAACATCGTTGTCGACATGACGCAACTCCACGTCACGAAGACGTCCAGACAACTTCGGGACGTTGACGTTGACGTCATCGTTGACGACGTTACACGACGTCAAGGCTTCGTCGTGACTGCGGGTCGACGTTGATGCTGGCGAAGGCGACGACGTGACACGCCGTCAAGGCTTCGTTGTGATGTTGACGTAACGATGACGTCAGGACGACGTTAACATGACGTCAAGACGACGTTAACATGACGTCATAGCGATGTTTGACGTTGCGCGGTGCGTCAACGTCAACGTCGGCATTGACGACCACGTCCACGTCGTCCTCGACGCGGTGCGCGACGTCATGACCGCGTTGCAACGGCGACTTGATGTCGCGTAACGGCGTCGTCCTCAACACGATGTGATGTCACGACCGTGTCACAACGGCGACTTGATGCCACGTAACGGCGTTGTCCTCAACCCTATGTCATGACTGCGTAACAACGGCAACTTAATGTCGCGAAACGGCGTCGTCCTCGACGCGACGGGATGTCACGACGGCCTTACGACAGCATCTTGGCGTCGCGTAACGTCGTAGTCGACGATGACGTCGTGGAGTCGTCGTAACGTCACTTTGTCGTGCCGTAGTGCTTTGACGTAACCTCTGACATCAAAATCATAAAACATACAAGGGGTATTCACACGAGGGAGAAATCCCGGGGATTTCTCTGCGGCATGCGCATCCCGCGACGAAAACATCAGGCTTTGCGATGTGCAAAAGCCTCGCGTTTTCGTCTCGTGATGCGCGCGTGCGGGGGAGAAATCCCGGGATTTCTCCCTTGTGTGAATACCCCTTAAATTGCCCATGCATATGACCTTGACCTGTGTCGTTGCTCGATCGCACGCAGCAAAGGTGGCGCTGCGATCGAAGTGGCTTGGTTTCACCTGGTCGCTTTCCACATTTTGAGGTGCAACAGAAAGCATGAGCGGGGCCTGTAGCTCGTCCCACTCGTACTTTCTAGTACACTCTATACTCCGTTTCACCTTATGTTGTACCGCAGACAAAGCTAGAAGCGCGAGCTCATAGCGTTTGGAGCTACTCTTAACGCACGAGAGCTTGTGCCGCCGAGATGTGCCCCAGAGCAAGGAGCTCGCGCTTGAAGCCTTTCCTGCGGTACATCATAAGGTGAAACAGAGTATAGCTAGGTCGCCCTAGGGTGCTTATAGGGCCTCTGACACGCCAAAAAAAAATTTTTTTTTTCATGCTAGTCGTTGAAATGGCATATCAGGACATTACAAAAAAATTGTTTCACTATAGAGTGGCGTAGTTTTTTATGAAAAATAGAAATACGAGGCCCAATTCAAAGTTCCCGCCATCGCACTCTGACGTAACAGTGTACCGCAAGGTGTCGGGGTGGTCAGAAGGGAGGCATCGACCTACGTCACTAAAAGTGGGTTCGCCGGAAGTCACGTGAGTTTCACTGCTCGTGCTTTCTGCGACCGTGCCTAAGACTTTCTTTTTTTATTCTGCTCTTCATACGAGAGATCGTAGAAAACGAAGTTTCAGTTCCACTATAAGCTCTCTATCGCTGTACCTTTGGTTAGATTGCGTGAAGTAAAAGTTGAGGACGAAGAGTCAGTGATTCGACGTGATGGAGGTCAATGATGAAAGCTTTGCGAGAACAAGCCAGTGTACAAGTGCATGCCGTCAATCCGATGATACAGAGCTATACTGGGCACAAAACAAGCTATCAAGTTTTGAAAAAAAAAAGATTTAGAACGCTCGCAGAAATTAGGATTGCTAGCATACGACACGCCCGATCGCATTTCTGAAGGTTCAGACACCGAGGTCGTCGCATCATCGGATACTCTCCAGGCTGAAGATGCCTGCCGTTGAGTGTACCAAGTGCAAGTAAACGTCAAGCATAAAGTACGTGTTTTGTCTAGAACATAAGTTGAACTTGTTTACTAGGTGCACATGCAGCCGATGCGTCGTGATGCCTGAATTCAAGCCTCTTGAGTGCCGCTGCTGCAGGGAGATGGGCAGGAAACTTAGAGACCTGCAGTTGAGGTCTCACATCGAGACCTGTGAGTTTTAGTAAACTTCGCCTAGGGTTGTAATCTTCATCACTAAAGTGCATCGAGCATATCCATCGCCTACCCACGGACTCTAATAGCTGTCCTGCGGGAACCGCAGTCAGCCACCGGTCCACCTCTTTTATGTCTCTCAGAAATGCATGCAGTGTCATCTCTTCTTCAGTTGCTGAAATACCGGGACAGTCCCTCACACAGCACCTTCTAGGCATTGTAGTTGATCACGTCAATTCACTGACTCCTCTTCTTCTACCTTTACAGCAACATTAAGCGACGAAAAGCAAATAAAAGAAACCTTGTCTGCTTGGATCGCTCGTGGAGGTGCGGAGAATAACACAAATATTAAAAAAGTATTATACGCGCTCGCGGTAAGCACGAAAAGGAATACAACTCACGTGACTTCCGGCGATGCCTCCCCTCTGACCGCCCCGACACGTTGCGGTACACTGTTACGTCACAGTGCACTGGCGGGAACTTTGAATTGGGCCTCGTATATCTATTTTTTATAAAAAAATAACTACGCCACTCTATAGTGAAACAATTTTTTTGTAATATCCTGATGTCCCATTTCAACGCCTAGCATGAAAAAAAAGTTTTTTGGCGTTTCAGAGGCCCTTTAATGTCCTTCTGTTTAGGGTGATGCCACCCTTTGTAGTACCCGATGCCGACAGCACGCGCTCACGGGTAACATACAAAGAAATCAATGAAAACAAAATGTCGCCATAGCACAGTCAGCGCCACAGACGCGTGCAGGGACACGCTCTTTCACGCGCTTCTGAACAAAAAAAAATAATAAAACTGTCAGTCTTTCCACTCTGGTAAAGAAGGAAGACCAGCGAAGTTGTACTATGGTGGGAATGAAGTTATGGCCGTTTGCAAGTCGGCAAGCCAGAGTAGAAAGGCTGGAAAGTTTGCCGCGATCTATGAGCGACGGCGGCAAGCAGACAACCGGCTACTGCCATCTATGAGCGACGGTGGCAACCAGAGCTTTGTGTCGACATTTGTTTGGTACCGGACACGATCCTGGGGAACCTAGCTCTTAACAGCTCTGCTGTAAAAGTGTGGAACAAAATGGCAGATGTCTCCACCCTAAGCAAAGCGCCTAGGTCGCCCAAGTCTTAGATCATAAGGGATCGTACAAAGGTATCACGTTTTGGGCTCAAATTAAATGCAAAACAAAACAACGGCCTGTCTCTTTAGTATATTCTTGAGGCACTGTCGGTGCAGAGTGTTTATAGGTCCCCTGTGACATCATGGCATCATCTTACGCCACAATGTCACGTGAGACCGTCACGCTTACAATGGTCATCACGCAACACCATGACGTCATCGGGGCTACATTCGACACGAGGAAACTAAAGCGCTCAGAGCTGGGCATATAAAACCTGCGTATATAATTAGGCACTTGATAAAAATGTTACTAATAGTAAGTTCTAGAATAGGGGGCCCGAAAACATAGGGTCTCCAGAGCCGCTTGGGGCGTCGCATTAAGCATGCGTAGAACTTCTGCGCCTGCGCAGCGCGAGGTCCCAAGTTGCACTGGGGCTCCTATTCTAAAACTTTCTATTTATTCCTGGGACGGACCATATTAGAATTAAATATAAACAAAGTAGTGAGAGCACCTCAAAAATGCCGCACAGCCGGCCAGGACTGGACCACCTTCACAATGAATAACGAAATATTGTATAAAGCAGTAACACTTTATGTGGGCAAAATACCCAGCGACGCTCGAGTTGATCTCCGCGTCACTCCGGTGTGTCGCAGCTCTCGTCGTAAACGTCGTACTTCTGAGACGAGCCGGCGAGCAGGGTGTAAATAAAGTCGCAGCAGCTGGCATTACGACCATACTTCTCGTAGTGAGACTTGGTCACAAAGACTTGCAGTGCGTCGTCTGCATAAATACAAAAACAAATCGTATTATACTCGAATTCTACCCATGGATTTATGTAAAAGTAAAATAATAAAAAAAAACATTTTGCAGAGTTTCATTTTGTCACTGACAGCTTACGAAAGACAGGGCAGGGCGAGCCCCGAGATTCTTATTATGCCCGAATCCCACTAGAGCGACAAACAGAAACAACCGACAAGCCTCGAACGCGTGCAGCCTGCACGCGACTGTAGCTTTAGCATGCTTGGAGTCTTTCAGCGCTCGTGAACTAAGCACAAGCGATTGCAAGCCTGCCAAGATACCTTCGCGTGCAAGATGCGCATGTTTGAGGCTTATCGGTGTCGGCTGTTTCCGTTTGTTACTTATATTTGTTTGTGAATCAGAAAGGATGAATCATTAACAGACAGGTACAAGTTGTTTGGCGGAATATTTTGTAGCCACTAACAGTCTAAAAAACGCAGGTCGTGAAGGGCTACATTGCATATTATTATCTGTATTAGCAATTTGGGCCAGCTGGTTCATGATCCCCTAAAGAAGCACAAAAAATACCAGGACGAAGAAGTAGACAGACAAGAGCGCACTCGCAAGTTGCATTTTTGTAGTTTTTTTGTATTTTTGCGCGTTTATTTTTTGCGCTTCTTTAGGGGTATTATCTGTCCCCGGCTAATGAGATTGCTGCATTTTCCAATGAGAACGACGAATTAGAAATGAAGAAGCGCGCATATGATAAGCCGCGCACCTCGTTTCTTAAGTTGTTAGTGCATATTAGCGCGGAGGTGTTTCGGTGGCGCCCTCTTACGTTTTCCGTTCGTGACGTCACGACCAAGATTTGCCTCGCCGTGATTGGCACGGTTTGCCTCTGCCTCGCCATGATCGGCCGGATTTGCCTCGCCGTGAGCCGGCAATTACGCAGGAATTATTAGTATGCTGGAATTTATGATTTGGCCTATCGCGAACTTCCCCCATTGTGACGCTTTTGGTCGCGCGCGTCGCTAATAGTGTGTTCAAAGACAGGTACAAGCTGTTTCGCGGAATATTTTAACAATCAAGATCAACACAGCGCTGAACACTTGGCACCGTGTCTGCGCTGCTACGCGTGTCTAGCAGTCAAGAAAAAATAAATTATGCTATTTCTATATTTGCGAGAGAAAAAAATTAACTATCGCTCGGGCGTGCCGTATCTAAAAGCATATTGCCGCGAGCGCAGCTGACCAAGCAGGCAGCGCGCTCGTGGCCTAACGGTTATCGCGCGTGCCTTCCGCGCAGAAAGCCAGGGTTCGATTCCTGGCCGCGGGGACGCATTTTTGTCGACTCTGACGTAAATGTTCTAGTAAATTCGAGAACCGTGTTGCTCTCTCGAGGTCAGAATGTTCTACACGCAGAACCTTCTACGCCGATTCTTCCAGAACCCCACGCGTGTACATAAGGGGCTCCGCGTGGCGAGCCGCAGTCAGTCTCGCCCCAGCGTTCGACTCTGCTCTACGCCGTCTTCGACGCCCGCGACGCTCTGTTATTATTTTCTGTACCCCTTCATTTTTGGCACAAGTTCGCCACATTAAACGTTTCTTTCTTCCTGTTTATTTATTGTTCTTTTGGTCACCACCCGTGACAATATTAAAGTTTTTATTTAAGGCCGGTGTTTCAGGTAGATCAATATCCGAAGAGCAAATTAACAATGCCGCAATTCTCAAATTCCAGAGTAAGGCTCCTAATATCCTAGTTACACTAGCGCTCTCAACTGTCATTAAGCTAACGATCGTTGGCATCTTCCAACTGTCACTGAGCTCAACTAATACCCGTGCCACACGGGCAACTCGAATGCCATTTACAACGAATGACATTTGTGTGATCGGTGAAACAGCTCGCAATCTGTCGCTCGTGGAATGCGCTACGCCCAGAGTGTTGCGCGCTGATTGGCCGTCCGCTCATATGTCATTTGTTGTAAATGGCATTCGAGTTGCCCGTGTGGCACGGGTATAAGTTGTCCGGTGTTAAGGGCCGCCCACACTCGCGAGAAAACGCGAAAACGACTGCGAGAAACCAGGACATCCGTGCTGCTTATATTGCGTGCCAAGATGATTCCTTGAGTTGGATTCCATGCTTCATACGAAGCACAGATGTGCCGGTTTCTCCCAGTCGTTTTTGCGTTTTCTCGCTAGTGTGGGCGGCCCTTTACACGGTATATAGGCCTAGCAACCCCAGTCGAGATGCGCGTCAAGGAACACAGTTGCAAACAAAACGAAACCAAAACTGATGTCCCATCATCTTTCCTTTAAAGGTGATGAAAATTGATTATGTATTTTAGAGTATAGAAACGACACTCAGAACGTTTCACTTGAATTCAAGCAAGAGAGATGACGAAAGTCTTATCGTCACCGACATCACAATGGCCGCCCTCGCCGAGCTTTGGATTCCGCGACGTGCCGTGATCGTTCTAGAGGCAGCTCTGGCAAAGAATCATACCTTTTCCGACAATATTTGTGGCTACGATACTTTTTAGATACGTCGCCCGATCTTCCGCAATGGTAAGTGCTTCGCTGCCGCTGGCCATGGGCAGCGATGTGGCGCACGCCGCCATCTTTAGCTTTTATTGGGAACCCCCACCAGTTAACTGAGGTAGGCCAGCTCAGTTGAATTCAATGATCGTTAGCGGTTCAATAGGTCTGTTCTATTCGCCTGAACAGGCTGAACTAGTTCAGCAGTGAAAAAACTGGCGCATTTGTTCAATCGGAAGTTGCACGACTGACGCGCTGGCGCGTTCAATTCATCCTAGTTTTGAACGAATTCAGTCCCAGTTCCGCAAATGCTTACACCGGCTCCGAAGCGAGTTCAGCGTTCGTGCAGTAGCAGACAACGAAAGAACACGACTCTTCTCTTTCTTGCTCGCAGTGCTCGCTCACTTGAAGCATGTTTGTAACACATACTAACGTTGAAACTGAAGTATTTCCACTCGTAGATGAAAATGGTGTACCCGTAGTGGACGGAAGCGGGGTGGTGTATGTTTAATTGCAGTTATTTACATTATGTACAAAGGTCAGGGACCGAGAAAAGCGGAATATGGCAGCGATCCGTGGCGAACATGGCGCTGGCTCGAACCAGACTGCGCGAGCTGATCTGCTTGCGGTGCACTCCCTGAGTTAGTCTCGCGCTATCTTGGCTTCACTTGCGACGACGACGAAGTCGGTCCGGAACACTTCCCCCTTCTTGATTAGACGGCTGTTTGATACTGTACTACTCGAGTCTCTGGAAATCACACTGGCTTTTGTACGTGCGCTGGGGTTGTGTCCTGGGCAGGGGTGCCGGAACAGAAGTTCTGGGTGACGGAACCGGAGCAGATGATGAGGGTGGCCTATCAGGACTCAGTGCTGGAGCATCAGTAGTTGGTTCTTCATTGGTCTGATGTGTGCCAGTCTGTCTAAAGGCCGGAGGTAAAACTGAACCAGGCCCGTTTGTCATTCACAACTTTCACGACCTATAGGGGGCGCACTGGTGCCTATCAAAATGGCTGTCATCTGGATAATCGTCGTAGAACAGCGGTACGGGGCTGGGTCTGCGACGCGTAAATAATTCTAGTTTTCCTACATACGAACAGTATTAGAGCCTTACGTTATTTTTTCACGCAAGGAAGGTGCTGGCAAGCCCGTTTATTATGAGGCCAATCATCCAGAAGTAAGGGAGCGCGATTCACACACCGCGGTACCACCATCGCTGAAAGTTGCGAATTGTCGAGTTGGTCTCCGCACCGTTATTGCCTAAACCAACTGCATCTTCTGTTTCAGGCAAGTTGAAGTTGAATAGTGGACACCCTAAAACTTGAGGTGCAGTTGATTTACCATCTTCCTGGTGTGGAACTTTGGGTAAAGTTGCCTTGCGGTGTTCCTGGTGTGAAACTAGTTGCTTTCGCATGTCGTCGACATGCCTTCTCTGTGCCCTACAATCTGAAGATTCAACCTCAAATGATCTTGGGCCAAGCTGGCAGAGAACCTTGGCTTCGATCCACTTAGGTTTTCCTGCAAAGCCCTTAATGAAGACGGTTTGCGACTCCTGAAACTTCGCATCTTGATACTCTTGTGAATCTTCCCTACCCTGCGGATGGATGTTGCTCAACGCAGTAGACAGTTCCCGTCCAAACATCGAATCTGCTGGTGTCTTTTTAGTCGTTGAGCTTGGAGTTATGTGTTGCCTGAATAAAAATCGCGCCAAACGACAGTTGAGCGTTCCTTCGGAAAGTTTACGCAGCGATTCTTTTGTTTCCCGAACCATTCGTTCGGCCTGTCCGTTGGTAGCCGGGTGATATGGGGAACTTGTGATATGACGGGCGCCATTTGCCTCCAAGAACTGGTGTGTTTCTTTTGATACAAAAGGCATGCCGTTGTCGCTGCAGACAACTTTTGGAATGCCAAAAGTGGCAAACGGTGAACGCAGTGCGTCAATAACGACGGCAGCGCTTGCTGACGAGCAGATGCGTGCTTCCAGCCATTTGGAATATGCGTCCACAACGATCAGCAGCATTTTCCCTTCGAAAGGACCGCCAAAGTCCATATGGAGTAGACTCCACGGCTCCTGAGGACGTTCGCTAGCTGGACTTGGTGCTGCAACAGGAGCGCGTACTTGTTGCTGACATTCTGGGCAGAGTTGGACGCATCTGTCGATTTCCTTTTCCAAGTCAGGCCACCAAAGGTGACTCCGTGCACAGCGTTTCATTGCTGTTACTCCTGGATGATTTGCGTGCAGGAGTTTCATGGCAGCTGGCTGTGCCTCTTGTGGGATGACGACTAGTGATCCCCATAAGATGCATCCCTTGTGGGTCGATAGTTCATTAAACCGACTCGCATAGTTTGCGAACTGTCCTCCGGTCAAGGGTTTGGTGTTTCCAGACTGAACGACTTGGTAGACCTTCAAGAGGGCGGGGTCTCTTGTAGTGAAACGTGCCACGTCCTTTGCTACGAGGATTGGTCTCTCGATGGCCTCGATCATAAGGATGTCTGCTGGACCGTGTGGTTCGTCCACCTTGCTGGGCAGTGGAAGACGGCTCAGTGCATCTGCATTTTGATGGAGCTTGCCGGGTTTGTAGGCCAACTTGTAGTCATAGTTCTGGAGATGCAGACACCAGCGTAGCATTCTCGGGGACAGTACGAGTAGCATCTGTCTGTCTGAGTTGAGGATGCCTAGCAGTGGCTTGTGGTCGGTGTGAATTATCACAGATCTTCCAGCAATATACTGATGAAAGTATTTTTCGCCAAAAACTATGGCCAACTCTTCTTTGTCAAGCTGTGCATAATTTCTTTCGCTCTTCCCCAGCGTTCTCGACGCGTAAGCGATTGGAGCTTCGCGGCTTTCGTTGTCTACTTAGGCAAGTACGGCACCTACGCCGTAGGGAGAGGCATCACATGACAAGTAGAGTGGCTTAGCGGAAACCTTCAGTGAGGATGAGGTCACGGAGTTTACTCCCATGATTGAAATGCCCAGAGGTACAAACCAGTCCCTGCCGAGGAGACTTGCTCTAGGTCCCTTTATGACGCACAGTGTGAGTGTCACTGCTTGTGCCCTTGCGTCGGTTGTTTTCAGGACGTTTTCCTGAAGTTTACCAAGGACTTGCACCCTTTGCCCTGACCAGGTATGCAGCCGCTTCTCTCCGGGCTGCAGTGTCATAGTTCCCTTAGGCCATAGCTTGCGAAATGTTACTTCACTGATGAGTGCGAGTGCAGCTCCCGAGTCGACTTCCATCTGCAGGGTCTTCCCATTGAGGGTAAGTGTGAGCTGGAACTGTGGTCGAGTTGCTGACTCGTATGTCCTATAGAGTGTGTAGAGCTCTGTGTCGTGGTCTTTATTTGACCCACGCACCTGGTTGGTCTTCTTCCTTTTAGAGCGCAGCTCTTAGGCGCCCGTTTCCGGCTTGAGCGGCGTCGCCGTCGCCGTCGCCGTCGGCGTCGGCGTAACCGCACGTTCCATGCAACTTGCATTGACTGCCACCTGAGTTGCCTCAGGTTGCATGCAACTTGCATTGATTGCAACCTGAGGTGCCTCAGGTTGCATGCAACTTGCATTCATTGCAACCTGAGTTGCCTCAGGTTGCCTGCAACTTGCATTGAATGCAACCTGAGTTGCACGTGACCCCCCCCCCCCCCCGAGGTCACGTGACACCCCCAGGTTACGTGACCCCCCCCCCCCCCCTCGGAGGAGATTGAGGGATGAGGGGAGGAGGAGAAGGAGGAGGATCAGGAGGGGTATACACTCCCCTGAGTACCCTTCCCTCCTCCTCCTCCTCAAGAGCTGCGCTCCAATTCGGCGTTACAGGGAGTTGTAAACGGCTTTCATTTTTTTAAATGCGGAGCATCTCTTGCTCGGGTCTATGTCCCGCGGCGTCGGCGTCGTAGTCCGCACTCACACTACGCATGCGCAACTCTCCTCCTTCCCTCCATCCAACAGCTGCGCGTTACTCTCTCCGCTCTCTCTCTCTACCAGCTGCGTGCACTTCGCGTGCGTTCGCAACTCTCCTCCTCTAGTCTCCTCTCCTTCAAGTGTGAATATAAGCAGCGGTAGCGCGCTGCGCGCGTTCAGTTCAGCGCTGTTGACTCCACTTCACTCCGTTCTTCCGATGAAGTGTGATGGAAGCAACAGTCCCGTCAGTTAGTGGGTTGGCGCAAGCAAGCGTCAGCACCACCCCACAAACTAACAGCAACGCTAAGTCCACTGAAGACAAAGCTGCGCAGCGAAGGGCACGCGACGCTGAGCGCAAAAGCTTGAAGCGAGCGGCAGACCCTGAACTACAGCAACGAGAAGCGGCGTCCATTCGTCAACGTCGAGCGGCGGATGCTGAACTACGACAACGTGAAGCAGCGGCGGTTCGAGAACGTCGAGCAGCAGAACCTGATGTTCGGGATCGTGAAGTTCAACGTAAACGTACGAAGCGAGCGGCGGAACCCGCCCTTCGAGAACGGGAAGCCGCGTTGGTTCGTGAACGTCGAGCAGCAGAACCTGAGGTTCGGGACCATGAAGTTCAACGTAAACGTACGAAGCGAGCGGCGGAAACCAACCTTCGAGAACGGGAAGCCGCGTTGGTTCGTGAACGTCGAGCAATACGCAGACACACATCCTTTCATGCTCATTGGCGACTTTAATGTCAACGTCATGAAGAGCCATTGGATAGTTGAGTACATGTCATCACACCACTCGCTGCATCACGTATCATACTGCCGCCCGCAGGGCTGAGAAAGCAACGCTCGGTCACCGGCATCTGGAAGATTCGCATTCATTCTCGCTCCAGACGTAACTTTCCACCTGCTTTGTTGTTCTCGAAAGTGCCAGTTCATCCACGCTCCAAGCGCGCGACACTCGAGCCTTCTTTGCCGAACTTTCGAGATAGTGAAGCACGGTAGATAAGCAGCTACCCGCGACCTTGTCGAAACAGTCTCGCTCGCGCTCTCTGATTCGCCGCCGAATCGCCGCCTGCCTTTCTGCTGCCTCGACGCTCTTTCGGTACTTATTTTTGGTTGGCACAAGTTCGCCCATTAAACCTTTATTTTTCAGTTCACTGCTAGTCTTCGTGTCACCTCCGTTCGTGACATTTCTGGTGGAGGTGCGGGGTACCCCACCCGATAAAGCGTACCCCTCTGAAGCTTCGCAGCACACGTCGAGTCCCCGGCTTAAGAAGATCGTACATGGAGACGACCGAGACCCGAGGAAGCCGCCGTGATCAAGGGTTGCCCCCAGAATTTGATCTACTTCCGAAGAAGACACACCAGTCGACGAAGCCGACAATGAACTAATGAACCCCAGTCGTTGCAGACCCCGACCGCCGCCCCCGTCGTCTACCTGCCCGTCGCCCCTCGTACACCGACGTCCTTCCACGGCGAAATCTACGAAGACGTCGAAGATTGGTTGCAGCAATACGAACGGGTGGCGCTGTACAACCAATGGACTCCGGAACAGCGTCTACAAAACGTCTATTTTTCGCTCGAGGGCACGGCGCGAAACTGGTTCGAGAATCGTGAAACCTCGATTACATCATGGGACCAACTGAAAGGGGAGCTCCGAGGGACGTTCGCCAGTCAGCACCGAAGGGAGAGAGCCGAAGACCTCCTTCGGACGAGGACGCAAGGCCCTAACGAAAGCGTCACCAGCTTCGTTCAAGACGTCCTGCGTTTGAGCGCGCGTGCCGACCCACAAGCCACCGATGACAAGAAGCTGCGTGTCCTCATGCGCGGGGTGAGGGACGACATCTTTGGGGGCCTCGTCCGCAACCCGCCGACCACCGTCGAAGCGTTTGTCACGGAGGCAACGAACATGGAGCGCGCCCTCCAAGCACGCGCCTCCTACTACCAATGACATCCCGTAGTCGTTGCCTCCCCGCTGCTTGACGACGACATCGGCGCCCGTACCCGGGACATCCGTGACGTTATCCGGGACGTCCTCCGAGAGGAGCTCCGAAAGCTTCTCCCCGCTGCTGAGCGCCCGGCGTCGCTGTCAGTCGCCGAGATCGTGCGCGACAAGGTACAGCGGGCCTTGCAGCCTGAAACTCCCGTCAACGTGCAAGCCCCCGAGGAACCGAGGCTGACCTACACCGCCATGGCGAGACGACCGCCGCAAGCTTCCCGCCAAGCTACGGTGCCCCCACGACGTGAACCTCCAGCGCCACAGTACTTCCAACGTCGCGAAGAACGGCAGTACGTGCGCCCGGAAAAACCAGCACCCAGGAAAACCGATGTGTGGCGAACGGCCGACCGACGCCCGCTTTGTTTCCATTGCGGGGAAGCCGACCATGTCTACCGCCGTTGCCCATACCGACAACTGGGGCTACGCGGCTTCCACGCTACGGCGAGCGACCTCGGGACATCAATGAATACCTCCGCCGTTCGCCATACCCGTGGCCGTCTCCCCGCCGCGGTTTCCGATCGCCGTCACCACAACGCCCTGCATCGCCTCATCGTAGGTCCCGCCGAGAAAGCCTGTCGCCCCTGCCTCGCCGGGAAAACTGAGTGCGGCAATACCGGGAGGTGGTATTGCCGATGACGAACGACGCCAATATCCTCCACAAACGTCGGAGGGCTCCCACACTAGCGACAAGAGGGATAGGAACGACGGTTCTGCGACGGTGTCGAATAACCTCGACGTTACCATCGACGGCCACGACGCGAAGGCACTCGTCGACACCGGAGCAGACTATTCCGTTTTAAGTGGGAAGCTCTCTCGCCGTCTTCGGAAAGTGATGACGCCGTGGGATGGCCCGAAAATACGAACCGCCGGCGGACATCTCATCACACCAGTGGGAAGGTGTACTGCGCGCGTGCACATCCACGGAGAGACCTGTCCTGTGAAATTCGTCGTCCTCAAAGACTGTTCGAGAGACGTCATCCTTGGCATGGACTTCCTCTGTGAGTACGGTGCGGTAATCGACCTTGGAGCAAACAGGTTGACGCTGCGAAAGCCCGTTCTACCTCCGGAAGGATCCAAAACGTCGCCAGCCGCCGTCCGAGTCATTGCGGACCACGTGAACCTGCCGCCACGGTCGAGTGTTCTTGTGCCCGTCGTGACCGATGCAGTTGCCAGCGGGAAAGTCCTTCTGGAGGGCAACGTCCAACTGCTTCTTGGAAGAGGAATAGGCGTCGCAAGGGGCGTAACGGAGCTGCAGGATGGACGTGCTGTGGTCCTCGTGACGAACTTTCGACCGGAGGCGCAGCACCTCACGAAAGGTGTTGCTGTAGGACACGTCGAGGAACTCCGGGGCGACGCCGAAATCGCCGCGATCTCCAACGAGCCCTCGCCATGTAAGCCGTGCAGTACACCGCCGCCGCAGCTCGACGTTAACCCCAAGCTCAGCGCCACGGAACGACGACAGCTCGGAGACCTCCTCGCCGAGTTCGGCGACTGCTTTGCGACGACGTCGAGGGTGCGCCAGACAACAGTTGTGAAACACCGCATCGTTACCAACGAGGATGCGCTCCCTGTGCATCGGCCGCCGTACCGGGTCTCCCCAAAGGAACGAGAGGCCATTCAGGACCAGGTACAAGAGATGCTCAACGACGACATCATTCAGCCTTCGAGTGGCCCGTGGGCCTCTCCAGTCGTACTGGTAAAGAAGAAGGAAGGAACGCTTCGATTCTGCGTTGACTACCGGCGGCTCAACGCGGTCACGAAGAAAGACGTGTGCTCCCCCGCATCGACGACACGCTGGACCGGCTACGCCACTCCCGATACTTTTCGTCGATGGACCTTAAGAGTGGCTACTGGCAGATCGAAGTCGACGAACGGGACCGAGAAAAGACTGCCTTCGTCACGCCCGACGGATTGTATGAGTTCAAGGTAATGCCCTTCGGACTGTGCACGGCGCCGGCAACGTTCCAACGTGTCATGGACACCGTCCTGGCAGGCCTCAAGTGGCAGAGTTGTCTCGTTTACCTCGACGACGTCGTGGTATTCGCGGCCAACTTCGACGAGGATTTGCGACGACTTCGGGTCGTTTTTGAGGCAATCAGGACCGCAGGACTCACCCTCAAGCCGACGAAGTGCCGGTTTGCCTATGGCGAACTGAAGTTCCTGGGCCCCGTTGTGAGCAACGAAGGTGTAAGTCCTGACCCTGAGAAAACTCGCGCCGTAGCGGCCTTTCCACAGCCCACCGACAAAAAGGCCGTCCGACGATTCCTTGGACTTTGCGCATACTACCGGCGATTCGTTCAGGATTTCGCCAAGCTTTCTGCGCCGCTCACACACCTTACGAAAGACGCCGTGAACTTCGAATGGTGTGAAGAACAACAACAGGCATTCGATGAACTAAAGCGACGGATCCAGTCACCACCGATTCTCGGCCACTTCGACCAATCAGCCGAAACGGAAGTTCACACGGACGCCAGTAATACAGGACTCGGAGCGGTACTGGTCCAACGACAAGACGGTGCGGAGCGCGTGATCGCATACGCTAGCCGGACGCTGTCGAGCGCGGAACGCAATTACTCGACGACCGAAAAAGAATGCCTGGCCGTCGTCTGGGCCATCACGAAATTCCGCCCGTACTTGTACGGGAGTCCATTTCGGGTGGTCACCGACCACCACGCGCTGTGTTGGTTAGCGAGCCTGAAGGACCCATCGGGACGCCTCGCTCGGTGGAGCCTACGACTGCAAGAGTACGACGTGACCGTGGTCTACAAGTCAGGCCAAAAACACAGCGACGCCGACTGTCTGTCCAGAGCCCCTGTCGAGTCAGCTACCGGCTGTGCGAAAGACGACGGCGACGACGACGATCACTTTCTTGGCGCGGTGAGCATTCACGGTATGGCAGCGCTCCAGCGGGACGATCCTGAGTTGCGTGCACTGATCGACCACTTGGAGGGACGAGGGGGTATGATTCCCCGAGCCTTCTCACGTGACCTGCCAAGATTCGCCGTCCGGAGAGGGATCCTCTATAAAGAGAACTTCGGGGACAACAACTCGACGTGGCTCCTGGTGATTCCTGCAAGCCTTCGAGAAGAGATCTTCCAAGCCTGCCACGACGACCCAACATCTGGTCACCTTGGCTACAGTAGGACTCTTGCACGGATCCGAGAAAAATACTACTGGCCCAAGCTCCCGAAGACTGTCCACCTCTACGTCCGTTCGTGCCACGAATGCCAACGACGCAAGAAACCACCGACGAAGCCGGCAGGTCTCCTGCAACCGATCGCGCCCCCGACTGCACCATTCCAGCAGATTGGAATGGATCTTCTCGGACCTTTTCCGCCGTCGACGCAGGGAAACCGTTGGATAATCGTGGCAACTGATTATCTCACCAGGTACGCCGAGACAAAAGCACTCCCGTCGGGGACCGCCGTGGAAGTAGCCAAGTTCTTCGTGGAGTCTATCGTCCTCCGACACGGCGCTCCCCAAGTCCTGATTACGGACCGAGGCTCGTCGTTCATGGCGCAACTGACACAAGAGATACTCCGCCTGAGCCACACCGACCACCGCCGAACCACGGCATACCACCCGCAGACCAACGGACTGACGGAGCGGCTAAACAAGACCATCGCCGATATGATCTCGATGTACGTAGACGTGGAACACAAGACGTGGGATGAAGTGTTGCCCTACGTCACGTTTGCGTACAACACGGCGATTCAAGAAACTACCGGCATTACACCTTTTCAGCTGGTGCACGGCAGGAAGGTGATGACGATGCTCGACGCCATGCTGCCCCACGACCCGACGGACGACGGCACCGACGACGCTCAGCTGGTCACCCAACGAGCAGAAGAAGTACGCCAGCTGGCCCGTCTTCGAATAAAAGACCAGCAACGTGTGGACGCTGGCCGCTACAACCTTCGTCGCGGCGACGTGGAGTTCCAGCCCGGAGACAGGGTGTGGGTGTGGACGCCCATTCGCCGCCGCGGCCTCAGCGAGAAACTGTTAAAACGATACGTCGGACCCTACAAGGTCATCCGCCGCCTTGGGGACTTGAACTACGAGGTGCTCCCCGACGGAACCCGACCATCAGGACGCCGCCAGCCACGACCCGAAGTTGTCCACGTAGTTCGACTCAAGCCGTTCTACGCGCGCTAGGACTGCTAGAAATGTTTATTTCGTTTCACCGTAAATTTTTTAGCCATTTCTGTTTTCCTTTCGCGTTGCATCGGGACGATGCACTTTTAAAAGGAGGGATAATGCCGCCCGCAGGGCTGAGAAAGCAACGCTCGGTCACCGGCATCTGGAAGATTCGCATTCATTCTCGCTCCAGACGTAACTTTCCACCTGCTTTGTTGTTCTCGAAAGTGCCAGTTCATCCACGCTCCAAGCGCGCGACACTCGAGCCTTCTTTGCCGAACTTTCGAGATAGTGACGCACGGTAGATAAGCAGCTACCCGCGACCTTGTCGAAACAGTCTCGCTCGCGCTCTCTGATTCGCCGCCGAATCGCCGCCTGCCTTTCTGCTGCCTCGACGCTCTTTCGTTACTTATTTTTGGTTGGCACAAGTTCGCCCATTAAACCTTTATTTTTCAGTTCACTGCTCGTCTTCGTGTCACCTCCGTTCGTGACAATACGACGACCGCAAACAACAGCCAACTACCATTCACGGCACATTGATTGATCACGTCTTCGCCAATTTCAAGATCCACCCACTGCACCAAGATCCCCTCACGGTTCATTTCAGCGACCACAAAGCCATCCTCATCAAAGCAAAGTGCACACCTCAAGTACTAGACGCTGCTCAATAAAGAACTTCGTTAACCGTTTCACCTTCGTCTACGCAATTAAAAAAATTACACCATCTTCCCGAGGGGAACCATGGGGTGATGCGGAGCATCGTGGAGTTTCCAACAACGTTCACGCGATGTGTGGTAACCAACGCAAGTTAACAACGTAATAACACGCAAGTTAACAACGTTACTAACAACGTTACTAACACCGTTAATAACACCGTTAATAACGATCCGCGATGCTCCGCATCACCCCATGGTTCCCCTCGGGAAGATGGTGTAATTTTTTTTCTTGCTTCTTCTTGGAGATGCATGCCTTCTCAAGATGACCTACCTTTCTGCAATAGTTACAGGTACTTTTGCGATAGCGACACTCCTCTGGACGATGATTGTCATTGTCGCACCTGTAGCAACAGTTTCGTACCTGAGCTTTAGATTTTGACCTGGCTTCAGTTTGGAGTTCTTTTGAGGTGTTTTGGTGGATCTTTTCGACATCAAATCTCATCTTTGCCTGATGCGTTGTCATAGATTCCATTGCCTTAGCCAAATCTAAAGCTTTCTGAAATGTGATGGCTCTTTCAGACAGTAATCGTTGCTAAAGGTGAGCGTCCCGAAGGCCGCATATAAAGCGATCTCGTAGCATGACTTTCTGTGGAAGAATTGTAGACGTGGCTACTTGTACCAGCCAGGCTTGCTGCGCAGTGCTTCCTGTGACGTAGTACACAGTCACGCACACGTACTTATCAGTCGAGGGACTACGCCCCCCTCCGAGTACTATATCAGCGCTGATTTCCTGGAATAAAGCATCTATTTCACACGAGACGCTGTCGTAGTTACATGGTATCAGAAGTGGGCAGTTCACGGCCAATGCACGGAACCGACACCGAAAGAGCCACCGGGTAGCACGCTAGCCCGGGCGGAGCAGGCACCGGACCAGAGACATGGCGCTCGAAGACCAACAGCGTCGCCAGCTGCCAGTCACCACGCTACTGCCTCCCCCGAAACCCCTGGATACAACAGGAGACGACTGGCAGAGTTGGAAGACGTGGAGGCAAGAGTTCGAGCTCTTCGCAACTTCAACCTACTTGGACCAGCAGCCGAAAGAGGTACAGGCAGCCACTTTTCTTATCAGTATTGGAGAAGACGCACGCAAAACGTATAGCACCTTTGTGTTTGAAGCTAACGAGGAAAAAAGCGACGTCGAAGTACTTAAAGGAAAGTTTGAAGCTTTCTACAAGCCAGCGCTAAATCTAGCCTATCACGAGTTCCGTTTCGCAAAGCGTGACCAGAAAGACGGTGAAAGCTTTAACGACTGGTTAACGGAGCTGCGGGTACTCGCTAAAAGCAGCGAGTTTGGCGAGTTGGAAGAACCAGTGTTGGGTAAAGTACATAAAAAAAGTACTTGAAGTCAAGTACAAAGTAAATAAGAGGTTATGTACTTCAAGTAAAGTAGTAAGTACATCGGGGGCAATGTACTTGAAGTAAAGTACTTTAAATACAATGTACTTTCAAAGTAAAGTACAAGTACTTCTTTACACAATCGTTTATTATACGCGTAGCCCCATGGGTCCTTGAGCGCGTAATAAAGGGGGATATTAATTATTTGCGGGAATGGCAGCGAATATTGAACACGATCAAGAGGTCACACAGTAGGCTCTCTCGCGCTGACGATCTATTCCATACAATAAAGTTATAATGCGCTTATTTGCGTCAATCTTATAGCAACCATCACTTCCCTCAGGGAATGACCAGATGAGGTCCCTAAAGACAAATAGCGCCTTTTCACATGAAGACAATCCGCCACTGTGTTGTTCGAAGTTAGCGCGAACTTATACTTCACATCAACAGTTATGTGCGGCACTGGGAAAACCTTGGACGCGAGCGCGTTGTTGTTGAAAGAGCTTCGACTTCCCCGAGCCCTCGGGCAATAGTTGGGCACTGCTCAGATCAACGCGCTCGTCCCCTTGTCTTTCCCAGCGCTTTTCACAACGACTGAGACCGAGTATATAGTTATTGTATTCTGAAAACAACGAAAAAGAGAAGTACTGTGGAAGCTTGCTCATACAGCCATAAACCGAAATCATTTATTGCTAAACGATTTACTTACAAAACTTCTCATTAGCTTTGAGAAGCAACAGCTTTTGGAACATGGAGTCCGACAAGCGGTTCCATCGTGGCGTCTCAACTAAAGCTCCGGTGGAAAAAAGACGCTCTACCGGAGCAGAGGAAGGCAACACGCAGTTCAGTTGGATAAAAACACCCTTAACACGAGGACACAGCTCTAGCTGTTCGATATTACCAGCGGGCTGTTCTAAGTATCGCAAGCACTCTATCCGCACAGACTCATTGTGCTCAACTTCGGGGCCTGCAAAGTCTTCCTCGAAATCGAAGAATGAGTCTTGTTTTCTTGATGTTTGCCTTGGAGAGCTTGCTTCCCCTACGCATAAACTGGCGTTCTTCACTACTGCTTCAGTGAAGCAATTTCTTGCCCACTCCCTCTTTTCTTTCGGAACCCAACGAAGCTTGAAGATGGGATGACAAACAGCCGCAACCGCGAAGACCTTACTCCCTTCTGCGAAGTTAATCATGTCTCCAAATCTCTTCTGCAACCCTGCAAGGAGGACTTCAGCAAGCTCTGAAGAGTGTTTGAGAGTTCGCTGAGCTACACGGATTGATTTCACAGTCTGTTGGACAGTGGGCATCAGTTCGCCCAGGAAACAATGCTTTTTCCCTTGCAGTCTGTCGAGGGCTTCTGTTACTGTATATACAATTTTGGAGCACTAGTCATAACCAAAAAATTCACCATGGATTTCCGAGATCATTTCACCAACTTTGTCAAATGTGTGTCTGCCTGTCACGCGACGACAAGCAATGGCGCAGGATTCTCTCTGAAGGTTTTCTGTCAACCAATGAGCTGTCATGCCCATGAAGCTTTTGTGGTTGGTTGACCAAATATCTGCAGTCGTGCAAATGCTTGAGGCACTGCTCATCTCTCGTTTGATGTTCGAAATCATGACTTTGTATTGTTTCTCAATCTTGTCTCCAGGGGTCTTTCGGCACAGAACACTAGCATTCGGGCAAAGCGCCAAAACAAAATCTTTAAAGTAATCCGTCTCCACAATCCGAAGAGGTTTGAGTCCGTTCACAACGAATTTTGTGAATGCGTCATTCACTCTGCATTGGTGAATCGACGTGGAACGACCGATGGTCTGTTGAAGCGTCATCTGTGTTCCGTGTGCACTGACTGTTTCCTTTGGTCTTGTTTTGTGTTCTTGGTATTTCTCAAAACCACCAGGGTGAGTCTGTAGGGAAGACCGAAAACCATTCCTTTTAAACTCCCATTTAACGTTCGCGTGAACATGATAAGACAGCGTGTATAACCTCGAAAGATTGTCTGACTGCATGAGCACTCGTGCAGTCAAATAACAGAATCTGCACCGGAGCGATGCAGGTGTAAAAAAAGGACAATTCAGTCGTCACCGTAGAAGCGCGTAACTTGGTGTGACTATTTTTTTTATTATTGGCTGGCTTTATTTTATGAAGTGGATATATATGGTCGGTAACTGGCACGGCACCTCGAGAAACAAATTGCCGGCAGTGATGTCTCATTGACTGAGTGCACGCGGGTTTTATGTGGTCCTTGTTCCTGGTTGTTTCTGTGCCGGCGGTCGCAGTCGCTTGGCATAAGCGTGATGTCCCACCCCGTGTGCACTGTTCTGCGATGGCTTCCATAGACGACCGCGAATAATATTTCGTTATGAAAAAGAAACGCACGGGCCATCGAAGCAGCGGAGAAGAGCATGGGGATAAGTGTTGCCTGGTATACGTTTCCCATTACGAGTGTGAAATGAAATATGGCATCGGTACGTACTATGGAAGTCTTTTTCGCGTCAAGATACCCTTCCAAGTGCTGGCAAAAAAAAAGCTCATAAAAAAATAAGAACCGCGAAATAATTAAAGTATGCAATGTCGGTTTTCACTTTCAACCACGTCCCGGCAAAAGAAACGCAACTAAACGAAAAAATAAGAAACGCGAGGTAAGCAAATTTATATCTAACTGTTGTTGTAAACGTTGAAATAAGATAAATAGAAGGAAGGCTGGAGGAGAGTACTGCATATATCCAGAAATGTTGTATTTCAGCTAGACCAACCCACGTTAGCCGATAAGTGTAGTTAGATTTATGGCACCCGGCATGATATTTTCAAAGAACGTGTGCCGCCGGTAAACGTTTTTTACGGGCTGTTCTCGGCAGCCCCCGTCGCCAGTGCGTGCATTTCCACAGGTAGTTGTATTTTGCGGTCGTCTACGGAGGCCATCGCTGAATAGCTCTCGAGGCATAGGACACGCATTCAAGTAACTGCGACCGCGAGTACTACTGGTACTACGACGCCTCTGAAATTTCTGACGCTTCTCGACCAGCATCGGAGGCGTTCACTTGATCGAACGACGTTTCAGCGAACGCAAACGAAACCACGACATTTCGTCGAATGACAATGACGGCGTTCGTGATAGCGAATAGATCTAGGCTTTAGTAGCTTTGCTTGCCGAACCTTTGGCTGTAAACCCTAAGCGATGCACGCTCGGGCTTGATATTATATTAATTTCCCCCGAGCGATAGCGATGTGACGCGAGTAGCGTGGTCTGTTTGGAAGGCTAGCCTGCCGCCGTCTACAAACAGCCTATTTTCCAAAACGTCATTTGAGAAAACGTTCATTCACTCAAATGATTCCTATGCCCTAAAATATCATTCGCTTGTACAAATATGGACCCGCTGTAACGACAAAGCGATGCGCAGTAGTTTTAGATGCAAAAAGAAACCCTTCCGAAACTAAGGCTACCGGGGCTGTTCAGCTTCTTAAGTTCCGCGCAATGCTTCGTAAACATTCAAGTTGTATACTTCGTCTCACCTTATGTGCGAGCGAAGGCAAAACTGGAAGTGCGAGCACGGAAGCTCCGTGCGTTCAGGTTTTCCTCGAGCGCGCGAGCTGGGGAGAAATGCAAAAAGCGCTGGTCTCGCGCTTCTAGCTTTGGCTTCGCTCGCAGATAATGTGAAACAAAGTATAGTTTTGGAGGCAGACTAGGACAACTGTTCGAAAGATTATTCAGCGGAAAAACGAAACCAAGCGCTCACTTACCTTCAAATGCTTTGTGAGATTTGATGTTGCATCGTACTGCGAGCTCAGAGATCGTTTACCAAGCGGGCAGAGCTTGCATTTAGAACAGAATTTGTTGCCATTCGAGTGTGTGATCTCAAAGAATTCACCATCAACTATCGCTGGCAGTTTCTTTTCCCGTAAAGAAGCCATCGTCTGCGCCGCACTCTGCAACTCGGAAGTGCCGCGAACTCCGTAAACTGCGCGAATCTTCTGACCTGTGAACTTGGCGCCGCACACACTGGCTTGCGCCAAGCATACACCCATGGTTAAAAACATTAAGAGAGGAGGGCATGGCGTCGGCCGGTCTTTAGCTTCCGCAGGCCACCCACTCGTCACTCTCGTGAAGATCGCCTCTTCCTCATTCTCCTTGCCACTGACTGAGAGAGAACGGGAGAAGCAGCGAGAGGTTGAAACGCTGCGGGGAAGTCGCCCACGGTACAAACGGAGCGATGCGTCGTCTGCTCCCGCGTCCCAGTGTTTCTACAGAGTTGAACAAGCATCATTTGTGGTACAAATTCAGCAAGACCGAATTTGGGGAATGTACTTTGAAGTCGAATTTGTACTTTCCCCCGCAAAGTACTTGTAAAAAGTACATTAAGTAAAGTACAAGTATATGTATCAGGATTGTACTTCAAGTAAAGTACAATTGATCAAAACCTACTTGAAGTAATCCTTTAAGTACAATGTACTTCAAGTACTTCCCAACACTGGGAAGAACGCATGCTAAGAAGCAGAATTATTCTCGGGCTAAGAGACAAGAAACGCCAAGAAAAACTTCTTTCTGAGAATGCGTCGTTCGCTAAAACTGTCGAAATGTGCCGCGCTCGCGAACATGGCAAAGAGCAAAGCGACGAAATCCAATCTGGTACGAAAAGTCACGCGGAAGTCAACGCACTTTCACAGGTTAAAAGCCGTCGCTGTAGTAAATGCGCGAGGGAGCATCACAACAGCGAAGCATGCCCCGCAAAAGGACGGATATGCAAGAAATGCGGCAAACTCAATCATTTCGCGACAGCATGCAAATCTAAGACCACGAAGCTTTCCGCGAGCGAGAAAAAAGTTGCGTCACTTGAAGCCCGGACGGACGATTTCTGGTTAGAAGCGTTATCACAACGCAGCAGAAAAGACGATAGCTGGACAGCAATCGTGAAGGTCGAGGGAACGCCCATTGTTTGCAAGCTCGACACTGGCGCTAACTGCTCAGTCATGTCAAGCGCTCAGCTGCAAGAGATAACAAAGAAGATACCAGAAAGCTGTGCCGTTGTTTTGAACACTTTCTTTGGCTTTCAGAAGGAAGCAACACGACGTATTCAACTACGCGTGACCGGTCCCGACGGAACGTTCGATGCATATTTTTTCGTAGTAGAAGACAACGTTCCTGTAACTTTGAGCGGCGCAGTTGCAGACAAACTGGGTTTGCTTCGTCGGATAGCCTCAGTGGAGCAAAAAGACCTTTTCGCCGCGGCCGTCCCTTACGAAGACGTTTTCACTGGCTTAGGCGAGCTCAAAGGGTTTGTCTACCACCTGAAGCTCAAGCCGGGTTCCCAAGGGGTGGTCAAGCCAGCACGCCGCGTTCCATTTGCAGTCCAGGAGAAAGTAAAGGCGGAACTGGACCGTATGGAAGCAGCAGGAGTGATCGCCAGACTGACAGAGCCCACGGAATGGTCCAGCTACATGGACGGGGTCACTAAGAACGACAAGGTACGCATATGTCTCGATCCTTCGGAATTCAATAAAGCACTGCTAAGGGAACATTACCCGATGCCTACGCTAGAAGACATCGCTCCCTCCCTCAGTGGATCACAGTATTTTTCGACCTTAGATGCCGCCTCGGGTTTCTGGCAGTTAAAATTGGACGAGGAAAGCTCCACAATCTGCACCATCAGTACGCCGTATGGTCGTTACCGATTCCTACGCATGCCATTCGGTATTTCCTCAGCACCCGACATATTTCAGCGTGCAATACACGAAGTACTAGAGGGTCTTGAAGGCGTCACAGTAGTCATGGATGATATCCTCGTCTAGGGACGATCTAAATACGAACACTATGACAATCTCGTAAAGGTACTACAACGATGTCAAGAGCACAACCTCAAGCTGAACAGCAAGAAGTGCCGTTTTTTTCAGGCAGCTGTCAAGTATCTCGGACATGTTCTGACACGGGACGGGCTGAGCCTTGATCCAGGAAGGCTGGAAGACATTCTGCAAGTGCAAGCACCGCACAACCGGAAGGAGCTACAGACCTTCCTAGGTATGGTGAATTTTGTCTCCCGCTTCATACCGAACATGTCAGCACTAACAGCTCCACTTCGAGAACTTTTGAAAAAGAATGTCGCATGGGTTTGGGAAGACGGGCATCAGGCAAGTTTCGAAGCACTGCGCGAAGCCCTCGCGAAAGCTCCGGTACTGGCCTACTACAAGAAGGGCAAGCCGATCACTCTATCGGTCGACGCCAGCCAAGCTGGGGTTGGCGCAGTGATACTGCAAGACGGGCACCCCCTGGCGTATTCATCACGATCGCTAACAGACGCTCACCAAAGATACGCACAGATAGAGAAGGAGATGCTCGCAATTGTACATGGCTGTGAGAAATTCCAGGACTATCTTTTTGGTCAACCAGAGGTCATTGTAGAATCGGATCAAAAGCCTCTTCAGATGATTTTCAAGAAACCCTTGTGTCAATGCCCTCTCCGTCTGCAGCGCATGCGCCTAAATCTGCAGAAGTACCCCATAACCGTCAAATACACTCCCGGAAAGCAGCTCTTCGTTGCAGATGCATTATCGCGTTTTTCGAATACAGCCAAGCTGGAGGAGCAGTGTGCGCACTCCCATGTTAACGCCATCGCCTCTCTTCAAGTTTCTGACAGGCGACTGAGTCAAGTCCGGCAAGAAACAAACCGAGATCCAGTCATGGTCCAACTTCGCCAGTATACAAGCACGCAGTGGCCTGACAACAAGGCAGACGTCATTCCAGAGCTTCGCAGCTACTGGAGCGTCCGCGATGAGCTTCACACGCAAGATGGCCTCGTGTTTCGGAGCAACCGCCTCATCATTCCTGCCAGCCTGCGTAGCGACGTACTCTGCTGTCTTCATGCCGCGCACACGGGAGCAGAAAAGATGAAGGCACGTGCTCGAACCGTAGTCTTTTGGCCGAGTATAAGCAGCGACATCGAGGAAGTAGCTCGACGCTGTCAAACCTGCCAAAAGTACAGGCCTAGAAATGCAAGGCTGCCACTGCTAAACCACGATGTCCCATCTCTGCCTTGGGAATTTGTAGGAGCCGACTTTTGCCATCACGAAGGCACCGACTACTTGATTGTTGTTGACTTTTATTCGTTCTTTTTTGAAATCAGAGCGGTGCAGATGACATCAGCCGACAAGGTGATAGCAGCCTTGGCCGACATCTTTGCAACACATGGCTTCCCGATGCAACTATGCACCGACAACGGGCCACCATTCAGCAGTCACAAGTTCGAGGACTTTGTCGGTAAGATCGGCATGCAGCACATCCGTTCTAGTCCGTACCATCCTCGCTCCAATGGAATGGCCGAACGCGCTGTACAAGAAGCTAAAAAGCTCCTCAGGAGGTATCGTTACGGTACCATTGGGTTCTGAGCCGCATTGCTTGAATGGAGGAACTCTCCTCGTGACTCCTCTCTGAAATCTCCTGTACAGCGACTAATGGGCCGCCAGACCAGAACGCTGCTCCCTGTGCCAGCCAGCCACCTACAGCCCAGGATTGTGCCACCCAAGGAGGTACGCCAGCGTCTTCAAAACATCAGACAGAAGCAACGTTCCTTCTACAACAGAGGGACACAATCACTTCAAGAGCTTCCTGTTGGCTCTCCCGTCACGGGGTACAACGTTCCCACAAGGACGTGGTCCCCTGCCAAGGTCGTACAAACGGCAAACACCCCGCGAGCGTACATCGTGGAAACTGAGGAGGGACAACAGCTGCAGCGGACAAGAGAACACCTCAGGCCGGCACCACCACCACCTCCCAGGGCAACCATAGACCCCCCAGAACGATCGGAGAGACCAGAACAACAACTTCGCAGAAGTGACCGATTGCGTCAACCACCAAAAAGATACCCGATGCCAGAGTTCTAATCATGAGATAATTAAACTCAAAGAAAAAAAGGAAGATGTGACGTAGTGCACAGTCACGCACACGTACTTATCAGTCGAGGGACTACGCCCCCCTCCGAGTTCAATATCAGCGCTGATTTCCTGGAATAAAGCATCTATTTCACACGAGGCGCTGTCGTAGTTACACTTCCGGTGCCGCTCGGCGTTTGTTGGCTGACGGAGCCGCTCGGCGCTTGGGTTAATGTCCTGGCAGGTGCCACAGTCGTAACCCTTGGTGTGCCGAAGTTGCAATCGTTTGAAAATGCTCGTAAAGCATCGACGTATTCTGAGATGGTTTAATGGGTTTCCTGGTCTCGTTTGTGGAACCGTCATCTTCTGATCAGTTCCGAGGGACCTGACTCGAAGTGGCACGATAGCAGTTGCGTAACGTCATCGTACGAGACCTCGGATGGTGCTTGTGGGTGAAGTAAATCCCCAAACTTGCCGTAGGTTTCTTCCCCGCAAAAACTGAAGAGCAGAACTCGCTTCTTGGACGGCTCCGTCACGTCGTTGGCCTCGAAGTAAAATTCGAGCCGTTCCTTCTACGATGTCCAACTCGTTCCTGGAGTGTAGTTGGGAATTCTTCCTTGCGCCATACCCGATGAACCAGAAAAGTTTCCCTCGTCGCCAGTGTTCAATTGCAGTTATTTACAATATTTACAAGGGTCAAGGACCGAGAAAAGCGGAATATGGCTGCGATCCGTGACGAACGTGGCGCTGGCTCGAACCAGACTGTGCGATCTGATCTGCTTGCGGTGCACTCCCTGAGTTGGTCTCGCGCTCTCTTGGCTTCCCTTGCGACGACAACGAAGTCGGTCCGGAACAATGTACATAACCGAGGGTAGGAATTAGCTCGCATATGATATTGTAAAAGTCGTAAGAAGGCTGCGTAGGCTTGCTTACGCATCCTTGCTTACGTCTGGTGAATGACTGGCTTACGCCAATCATTACCTCGTGATTATACATGGATGTTTACTATGTTCGCATTCTGTTTTGTAGATGGGGAACGCGTTACGCTTGTCTTTGCCTCCTAGCCAGCTGTCTGCATGCTGCGTGTCCGACCCTGGGCGGACCTCGAAAGGCAGCTGTGGAGTGCCGTGAAAACTAAGATTTTAATCGGCTCTTATAGGGAACTGAGGAAGCGTCTCAGAAGAAAAAGAGGTTTTAGGTATGCCTGTGCCGGGATACCTTACATTACATGCTAATAGTGAACAAATATTTAGGACCAAACGAGACCTGCGGCAGCAGCTGGCTGACACCGTCGTGGGGGAGTTCGGTGGCGTTATCACAGCTGAGCAGGCCGAGAACAAGTGGTAACCCTTCTGAAGAGCCTACAAGAACGATAGATTAAAAAACAACAAGTCGGGGCACTCTCGGGTACATTTCGAATGGAAGGAGGACGTACGTGAACTAACCCAATATTGTGGTCATTAATTGTAAACGTGTTGTTTATTTGGTTTAGTGAGCTTCATGATAGTCTCGAGAAGGAACACCACATTGCACCAGCCGTAATGTTGACACCGGGAAAGGTAACTGAGAAGGAAGGGGAGACCGAGTAACTACTTGGAAGGCCTATAGAAAACGTAATACGGTTAAAAAAATTGTTTCAGCACCGAGGCTGAAACGTCTTGAGGTGCAGAGGCAGGACCCTCCTCCTTTGCCTGAGGGATGACTCCGCCCTCCAACCAGCGTGCTCCGGCCGGCCCATCGAGCGAGAGGAAGAGAGGAACTGTCCTGGGCTCGCTGCTCAAGGTGTTCGCCGACACGGAGACCGGTCGGAAGCAGTGACACAAGGAGAGGATGGTTCTGCTCGAACGCCTCGTGACTGCCGTCGAAAAGAGCACACCGGCAGAGTAGGCGTGCTTTAGTTTGAATAGTGGGTGCGAGCACACTGTACCTCTAAGCTCGACTGACTGTTTGACAGGCCGTCTTCTTTTTTCAGTTTTGTTTTTCGACTAGTGTACTATTCTGGCGTACGAATAAATTCGTTGAAATTATTGCGTTGATTTTGTTTGCCTCTCTTTTGTAGTTCCCTGATTGGTTCTTAGTTTTTTTATTATTATTTCTATCGCCATATCACTAGTTTTGTTTTAAGTTTTGTTGATTGTTCTTTTGAAAGTATCTTGGGGAACAGAGTTACGTTATAGTCTAACGATGCCTCCAAGTTAATCTAAAACAAAATAAAACTCGGGAAAAATAATGTATCACGTCGTCAATGGCACTGACTGCCTGTGCATGCCCACATATGTGTTCTGCGATTCGAATGTAGTAGGAAATTGAATCGAAGAATACTGAGCGCACAAAGGAAGGAACAAGTAATCCGTTACTTTGTTTAATCGTGGTTTCATGAAGTCACGTTTCATTTTACAAAGCTCACATACACACTTTCGTACGTTCACTCAAAAAAAAAAATTTTAATGTCGAATAATATTTTTGGAGGAGCAAGCGTAGATATCGCTTCCTAACATTTTGTCATAGCGAGGGCCTCTCAAATCCGCTCGGAGAACCTCCTCCAGGCGTCGTCCGGTCGGATCGCGTGGTCTTCATTGTTGGTGACTTCGCCAGGTGGGTGAGCGTTGTGCAGGTCATCGAAGAAGCCTCTCTCTACATTAAAAAGGTTGTGGAGAACGTAGGCGCCCATAACGACAAGGCAGCACTGCCTGATGCTGGCGCTGTCGACCAAGTAGATTCTTGGACAGCCCGAAAGTGTTTTCGATTGTCACACTCTGTTGACCGTGCTTGCTGTTATACGTGCTCTTCCAGCACGGCAGGGGCGCTTTTGAAGACGAAGGGGGTCATGCCTTATGGTGTCAGGGGATAAGTCAAATCTCCTAGCAGGTATCCACCCGCACACTTGGCTTCCGCTTCTCGAAGACGGGGCTCTCCTTCAGGATGCGGGCGTCGTGCACTGAACCGGGGAACCTGATGTAGACATCGATGAATCGATTTTGATCATCGCAGAATTCCTGCAGAAAAATGGACTGAAACTTTCTCCGATTGTAAAAGGAGTTCCGAGACTCCGTTGGTCGCAGGATTTCCGCATGGCAGCCATCAATCGTCCCGATTGTTTTATGGGGCTTTTTTTTTCCCTTAGTCTTCCTCGGGAAGCCGGCTTGGCTCCTCCAACGTCCTTTCTCGTCAGGCCATGTGATTATTTGCGCGCTCATGCCGTTCAGAAAGTAGAGCACATTTTCAATGCAGAGGTGTATGGACGACTCTGTTTTGTCAAAGCGGTCCGCACTCTGGTACATTCCGGCTCTCGTGTCTAAGTAACTAAGCACGATCAGCAACGTCTTCTCCACGAAAATCTGCTGTCTTCCACCAAAATAATCTGGGCGAAACGCCGAAGCTTTATATCGGCCTGCCACCTCCGCGTGTGCCTCTCTCTTGAAGGCCTGAACAAGCGCATACCTCCGAAGTCGAAGTAGGTGTCGATCACCATTTTGTAGATCAGGGGAGCCCTGTTCCTGTCAGTCCGTGCCGAAACAATCGAGGCAAGGGTGATGATGTCGTCGAGCTCATCGTCGCTTTCGTCCTCGATGAGCGCAACTGCAGCCGCCAGTAGGTTCTGACAGGACATCGTCGGGTAGATTTCGCAAATGTATCCGGGTGTACGTGCTCGATGAAATCTCTATGAAAGCAATCGCAGCACGAAAGCAGGCGGTAGCTATTAAAATGTTGACATGTTTCATTGGATGCGGCATTCACATTTTAATACATTGTTAAGTGTAGAGAAACATAGATGTAAAATATTTTGTTAAAGAAACTAATATAAAATAAACGCAAACGCTTTCATCCAAGCGCTAGCAGGCGAAATACCATGGCGACGCAATTGACGGCAAAAGCAGACGACGCGCTGCGCATCCGTTTTATCGGTACTTCCGAAGTGAATCACAGCGCTAGTCGTGACGCAATGGCTGCATTGGTTCTGCGCCGCCGCTGCACGACTCCTGCACTCCTCTGAACTTTGACAGAACTAGTTCAGAACTTTCTCGCCAAATCGACAAACCTAATGACAGTTGGTGCCGCCGCGTAAGTCCGGCTGATCGCGATTGAGTCGACTGTCGTTGTCTTAATGACAGCTAAGAGCTCTAGTGTAACCACGGTATTACTCCTGTTTGCATACAAGAAACTGGCTTAAGTTACATGTAACACTATATTTTCAACTTATCATTTGCTGAATGCAAAAAATCTAGACAATCCAATAATCTAATCTTCTATATATTTAGTCCATTTGCCATAATTTCCCGTGTGATCAACCTATTGAGTTGGCAACTACAACTTAATACATAATACTAAGGCGTGTCAAGCCCCGAGAATCTCTCATACTCATTTTTGATCCCCGATCACTTCTATTGCGGCATTGGCTGACAATAAATCGGAAGAACGGATGACGGAGCAAGAACCGTGAGCATCGTAAGGCCACGCCTTGAGTCTCTTAAGCAGTGGCGATATTAAGAAATCAGGTGAATACTCGGTTGGAGTAATTGCAATGCAGACGCATTTTCTATCACTGGGGCCACCCGCCATTTTGGTGAAAGAGATCAGGCTCCATTTCCTGCATTGATTTGTACTCAACAATGAGGATGCTATGCCCTTTACAGAAGAGGACCAGTGAACGGCGTTTTGTCTCTATTGCTCGTAAACATGTGCTCCGCTAGTGTTTGATTGTAGCCTACTCGAAATATAAAAGTGGAATTATGACGTCGATATAATAGTGGAATTATGACGTCGATGGTTCATACTATTAGGAACACAATCAGGTTGTACCTTTGTGATAAAATACATCGCAATCTGTTCACAAAATATTTTTTTAGGTATCTTTATCGGGTCAATGCCCCGTGGGGCCTATCCGGGTATTTCTTCTCTGAAAACTTGATTAAGTGGACTTTGCTCTTTTTTTTAATGATCCTGTGGTTTCATACGCAACCATATGGGATAGCAATAGCCTTTGTTATACAAAAAAGAAACACAAGCGGCATCGAAAAAGGTATCGCGCGGCGACTGGTTGCCTCATTTTCTGAACATATTAGCTTGTCTTGAAAGTAGAGACAATTTGGTGTTTGAGGTGCGCCCCACGAAGGAGCTAGAGGAAAAACATCATAGCCTTATACCCGTCCCACACGGGCAACTCGAATGCCATTTACAACGAATGACATTTGAATGATCGACCAATCAGCGCGCGACACTCCGAGCCTGGGGCGTTCCACGCACGACAGATCGCGAGCCGATTCGTTGATCACATGAATGTCATTCGTTGTAAATGGCATTCGAGTTGCCCGTGTGGCACGGGTATTAGTTATGCCCTGGTTTCAAAATGTCGTATCTCTTCAGCAGCCGAATAACTGCAAGAGCACAAAATCGGTGTACTTCGTCATAATAAATTGATGCCCGACATAAAAATATATGTAAACGAACTTCCACATTGGACATTAGAAGCTTCGTAGTGGTCGTATCTGTAGTGATAATTTCTGCAAGTTATTGAAAATACAAAATTATAGTTCTAGGAGCTTTCTATAAATTGTTAAGTTCGGCAAATTTGGCAATTCATCATCATTTCCGCAATGTTATATTTTGACGGCTTTTTTATAGTTTTCGCGACATTAGACACACGTGCATGTGTCTAATGTCACGAATGTTACATTTGTACATTTAATCCTAGTTCCCTTCTTATGCCGCATGGCACACAGACGTAATAAAAAAGACACACAAAGATTTAAGAACGCAGGCCGAATTATATTTTAAATGCGCAATATGTCGATGTGACAATAATGAGAATTATACATTGTTCGAAACTACGTAGAGCATGATGAAAACGGCTAAAACGAAGAAGACGAAGTAAGGAAACAAACACGACAGGTCGAAGCTGTACACGCAACTAAAGTTTTATTAGTGAAAAAGACAAAAAAGCAACGTAGCCAAAACACATAACATCAGAAACCTCCTAGTCTAACATTATGTTCAATGCGTACCAACTAGCCCAGCTTACTACCTTACCACCTAATCATCTATCAAACACCACTCTAGCTTCGGAACTGAAAGACTCCAAACAACGAAGTTCATATTAGCTTGCAAAAAGCAAACATCTTTATCTGACAGAGTCACCGACGTCGCGCTGACGGATATGTCCCCGAAACTAGAAATAAAAAGTGCTTCTACAATATATCTTGTTGGTTTTTCCCTGTGTTTGGCCAGGATCGCAACTTTACCGAAATCAGGCACACACTCGCACTTGTGCTCTCCAGTTGGCCTCCCGTGAATACAAATGCTCGCTAAGCCCGTCATTCAGACACCTGCCTCGTCTGGCCCACATAAACCTTCTTACAAGATAGGGGGAGTTTGTAAACAATGAATTAAACACAAGTCACTACCGGTCTTCGGTACGCTGTAGTGCGCATGGCTTTTGGGCGGCGATCCGCATCACCGGGAACGCGACAGAACAGCGCACGACAAAACAGCACGCGACAAAACAGCACGGTCAAAACAGCACGCGTCAAAACAGCACAGCGTCAAAACAGCACGGCGACAAAACAGCACGCGTCAAAATAGCACGCGACAAAACAGCACAGCGTCAGAACAGCTCAGCGACAGAAGAGCACATGCCAAAACAGCACGGCGTCAAAACAGCACGCATGCATCAACTTCGAGCGCGCTCTTCACCTCTCTCTGCGCAAATAATTTCGAACCTCCTTGACCCATTCATTTATTGTCGCTAGGTTATAAAAAAAAAATATTGCCTATTTCAGTGCTTACCAAACTCCGCAACCTAACTTCAATATATCATCTAATGTGGCTCTCATGGTGACAAGTTGTTCTCTTCGACAAGAAAGAACGCACTGAAAGTCAATTATCGTGCGGCGATTTTACGGATTACAATATAAAGGGCAGTATTTGTTTTACCTTTTGAGGACAAAAATTATATATTGGTTTTGAAAAAGCGGTGACCACTTGGACTCTTCCACAAGTTGCCCTTCGACAAATTGCCCTATTACGAATTGACCCGTCGACGAGTTGGCTTTCGACGAATTGACCGAGACCCTCAATTCCTTTACAGTGCCTACTTCGACACATGCATTTTTTAACTTCATACGCTATATTTAGGGTTCATCGTTTTCGGCTTAAACCAAATAAACCCGGTAAACGTACGCCGAATTCATATTTCCGAATTCGTTTTTTACTGAAAAAGGTAAGTATTTTGGAGGGCGTTTGGAGAGGGAGGGGGGGGGGGGTGACTCATTACTGATCGTATCACCACTTCATTTCGCAGTTTTCATATTGTCTTCAAGATCAGTTCAACTTTCAACAAAAGCTCCAGGGGCGCAGGTGTCTTCAGGACGAAATTTGCCTTGTCTTTTCCCTTTTCTTCTTTGGGCAACCTATTCCTTGGGGTCGAAGAAGAGGAAGTTTGAAATACAAATCAGTTGATAGTTCAGCGCTGTGTGAGTGTATTTTTCTGTGTGGTTGGTTTTTTGAGTAACTGTCTACCTGTGCGCTGGTTCATAATGACGAAATCTGGGTTTTTGCACCTGATAGGGATTTGTGAGCCGAATTCTTTGTTCAAAGAAGAGAGTTGAATCATGAACTGAACAATGAAGATCAAGGGCGTCCGTAAATGCCACACATTTGTTTAACAACTCTAGCTTCCTTGTACTAGAGGAGGGAATAAATACGATTGTTTTATTGTCGTTTGAGTGGTCGGCGCGAAGTTATCAACTCTCGCAGTCGTGAAAATGGGGAAAAAACGCACTGAGTACAATGCTTGCGAACTTCTGGATTTTGACATTTTCCTCTCCAACCGAAGTGGTAGTGAAGATCATGTTCGTCCTGTAGTACATATACGAGCACACGACGATAATGGCAGATCACAATAGGACCCCAGTGCGTCTTGCAGAACAGGTTCCGTCGGCTACCACAGATTGCAACAAATAAGAAAACCAGTACATGGTTTACTCACTATATAATTTAAACAAACGCTTTTAAAAACTATTGCATTTTTGTCAGTATACTGGTTTTCGTCGATAAACCAAAAAGAACCGAGAAGCGTATTAGTCTACAAATATACATTGCAAATAAACCGAAAATTTCTGTTTGGAATTAAAAATCTAAAAAGTACTCCAAATTTCAAAAATAATAAAACTGAAAAGGCAAAACCTTAGCTATATTGTCAATGTCCTGTTTGACGCTGTGCTGTTTGACGCGTGCTGTTTTGACCGTGCTGTTTTGTCGCGTGCTATTTTGTCGTGTGCTGTCTTATATATATATATATATATATATATATATATATATATATATATATATATATATATATATATATATATATATATATATATATATATATATATATATATATATATATATATATATATATATATATATATATATATATATATATATATATATATATATATATATATATATATATATATATATATATATATATATATATATATATATATATATATATATATATATATATATATATATATATATATATATATATATATATATATATATATATATATATATATATATATATATATATATATATATATATATATATATATATATATATATATATATATATATATATATATATATATATATATATATATATATATATATATATATATATATATATATATATATATATATATATATATATATATATATATATATATATATATATATATATATATATATATATATATATATATATATATATATATATATATATATATATATATATATATATATATATATATATATATATATATATATATATATATATATATATATATATATATATATATATATATATATATATATATATATATATATATATATATATATATATATATATATATATATATATATATATATATATATATATATATATATATATATATATATATATATATATATATATATATATATATATATATATATATATATATATATATATATATATATATATATATATATATATATATATATATATATATATATATATATATATATATATATATATATATATATATATATATATATATATATATATATATATATATATATATATATATATATATATATATATATATATATATATATATATATATATATATATATATATATATGTAATAATAAATGGACCTTACCACTTATGTAGGTCATCCTGGTTACCGCACACACATCAATGTCGCCGAAAACGGTGTGGTACTCCATTGGTTACCTAACAATATACGAAGAAACATATTTGGGCCGTTCTTCCAAGCCTAATTGGAAATGCATTCGGTACTAAAGAAAACAATATTCACCCATACGACTCATATTGCAAAATACCCTACGAAAGACTAATATGAAGAATCGTATCAAAACCAGGTAGTGTACAGATAAAACGATGAAAGAGTCGGCGCTGGGCGCCACATTACTTGATTAATGTATCGCTATTTCGAAATTTATTAAAGATAGGTGAAAGAAAGCAACGCCACTTAGTGTCCTCTGGCAGCGAAAGAATAGTAGACACCATGGCGAAGGATCATATTTACCTGTCCCTTCCTCCTTGAGGAAAATTCGTACAATATGTCACAGTGACAGAAGAGAACGGCGTCAAAACAGCACAGCGTCAAAACGGCACAGCGACAGAAGAGCACGTGCCAAAACAGCACGGCGTCAAAACAGCACAGCGTCAAAACGGCACAGCGACAGAAGAGCACGTGCCAAAACAGCACGGCGTCAAAACAGCACAGCGTCAAAACGGCACAGCGACAGAAGAGCACATGCCAAAACCGCCGGCGTCAAAACAGCACGCATGCATCAACTTCGAGCGCGCTCTTCACCTCTCTCTGCGCAAATAATTTCGAACCTCCTTGACTCATTATTTATTGTCGCTAGGTTATAAAAAAAAATATTTCCTATTTCAGTGCTTACCAAAACTCCGCAACCTAACTTCAATATATCATCTAATGTGGCTCTCATGGTGACAAGTTGTTCTCTTCGACAAGAAAGAACGCACTGAAAGTCAATTATCGTGCGGCGATTTACGGATTACAATAAAGGGCAGTATTGTTTTACCTTTTTGAGGACAAAAATTATATATTGGTTTTTGAAAAAGCGGTGACCACTGGACTCTTCCACAAGTTGCCCCTTTCGACAAATTGCCCTATTCCGAATTGACCCGTCGACAGAGTTGGCTTTCGACGAATTGACCGAGACCCTCAATTCCTTTACAGTGCCTACTTCGACACATGCATTTTTTAACTTCATACCTATATTTAGGGTTCATCGTTTTCGGCTTAAACCAATAAAGCCGGTAAACGTACGCCGAATTCATATTTCCGAATTCGTTTTTTACTGAAAAAGGTAAGTATTTTGGAGGGCGTTTGGAGAGGGAGGGGGGGGGGGGGATGACTCATTACTGGTCGTATCACCACTTCATTTCGCAGTTTTCATATTGTCTTCAAGATCAGTTCAACTTTCAACAAAAGCTCCAGGGGCGCAGGTGTCTTCAGGACGAAATTTGCCTGTCTTTCCCTTTTCTTCTTGGGAACCTATCCTGGGGCCGAAGAAGAGGAAGTTTGAAATACAAATCAGTTGATAGTTCAGCGCTGTGTGAGTGTATTTTTCTGTGTGGTTGGTTTTTTGAGTAACTGTCTACCTGTGCGCTGGTTCATAATGACGAAATCTGGGTTTTTGCACCTGATAGGGATTTGTGAGCCGAATTCTTTGTTCAAAGAAGAGAGTTGAATCATGAACTGAACAATGAAGATCAAGGGCGTCCGTAAATGCCACACATTTGTTTAACAACTCTAGCTTCCTTGTACTAGAGGAGGGAATAAATACGATTGTTTTATTGTCGTTTGAGTGGTCGGCGCGAAGTTATCAACTCTCGCAGTCGTGAAAATGGGGAAAAAACGCACTGAGTACAATGCTTGCGAATTTCTGGATTTTGATATTTTCCTCTCCAACCGAAGTGGTAGTGAAGATCATGTTCGTCCTGTAGTACATATACGAGCACACTACGATAATGGCAGATCACAATAGGACCCCAGTGCGTCTTGCAGAACAGGTCCCGTCGGCTACCACAGATTGCAACAAATAAGAAAACCAGTACATGGTTTACTCACTATATAATTTAAACAAACGCTTTTAAAAACTATTGCATTTTTGTCAGTATACTGGTTTTCGTCGATAAACCAAAAAGAACCGAGAAGCTTATTAGTCTACAAATATACATTGCAATAAACCGAAAATTTCTGTTTGGAATTAAACACTAAAAAGTACTCCAAATTTCAAAATCATAAAAACTGAAAAGGCCAAACCTTAGCTATATTGTCAATGTCCTGTTTGACGCTGTACTGTTTTGACGCCGTTCTCTTCTGTCACTGTGCACTTTTGACGCTGTGCTGTTTTTTCGCTGTGCTTTTGGACACTGTGCTGTTTTGACGCCGAGCTGTTTTGGCACGTGCTCTTCTGTCGCTGTGCCGTTTTGACGCTGTGCTGTTTTGACGCCGTTCTCTTCTGTCACTGTGCACTTTTGACGCTGTGCTGTTTTTTCGCTGTGCTTTTGGACACTGTGCTGTTTTGACGCCGAGCTGTTTTGGCACGTGCTCTTCTGTCGCTGTGCCGTTTTGACGCTGTGCTGTTTTCTCGCGTGCTATTTTGACGCGTGCTGTTTTGCGGCCGTGCTGTTTTGACGCTGTGCTGTTTTGACGCGTGCTGTTTTGACCGTGCTGTTTTGTCGCGTGCTGTTTTGTCGTGTGCTGTCTCAATTTTCGAGGTGCCGAGAACAACACCAGTGCCCCGTACGTCACTCCTACTAGCATTGTTTGTAGCGTTCCTTGAAATGTTTCAGCTCCGAAGCTGCGATGCTTGATAGGTGAGTGGGTGGTTGTTGATGCTATCTGTTTTGGCTACGACGTTTTTATTTGTCTCTTTCACTAATAAAACTTTAGTTTCGAGTGCAGCTTTGTCGTGTCGTGTTTGTTTCTTTAATTCGTCTTCGTCATTTGAGCTGTTTTCATCCTGTATAAGGTTCACCAACTCGCCCAATTCCCTACCGTAGTACCTAAAACAGCTTGAGCAATCGGTATTTTAAGCTCATCAAGTTGTGATTGGAAAAAAAACTTACTGGGGCCTTATATCTATCTATCTATATATATATATATATATAATATATATATATATATATATATATAATATATATATATATATATATATGTAATAATAAATGGACCTTACCACTTATGTAGGTCATCCTGGTTACCGCACACACATCAATGTCGCCGAAAACGGTGTGGTACTCCATTGGTTTACCTAACAATATACGAAGAAACATATTTGGGCCGTTCTTCCAAGCCTAATTGGAAATGCATTCGGCACTAAAGAAAACAATATTCACCCATACGACTCATATTGCATAATACCCTACGAAAGACTAATATGAAGAATCGTATCAAAACCAGGTAGTGTACAGATAAAACGATGAAAGAGTCGGCGCTGGGCGCCACATTACTCGATTAATGTATCGCTATTTCGAAATTTATTAAAGATAGGTGAAAGAAAGCAACGCCACTTAGTGTCCTCTGGCAGCGAAAGAATAGTAGACACCATGGCGAAGGATCATATTTACCTGTCCCTTCCTCCTTGAGGAAAATTCGTAGAATATGTCATATGGTTTTCTTATATTGTAACATGGGAATAAGGGTCGTATGAATGCGCAATTTTTTTTTCTTTAGGATTTTTGCTTCGTTAATACGCAAACAAGTGGCCTGACTGACCAAAGTGTGCGTTCACGAGTTGGTACATCCCGCCGTTCATAGCATGCGGGCGAAGAACAAAATTAGCATTTATGATAGAAAGTATGTGGCATGCCTGCCGTGTTTGAAATAATGACGCCTCAATTCTCCGCTTGCGTAAAAAAACGCAAGGCGGGTCGAATTCTTCGCATCTCTTTTCTCGGCAGCCCTCGTTTAATGAGGGCCTTCCAGGTATCAAGAATAAGCCGGGCACTTAAGAAACCTGTAAGGAAAAGCACTGTGGCGAAAGCCGACATGTGAAGTCGGAACCGCTCAGGTGTCATATCGGAACAGATGGACCGAACGAACGGTAAAGGTGCGAGAGCGCACCAGAGAGTCCGCATAGGCTTTTTGACGCTGTGCTGTTTTGACGCCGAGCTGTTTTGGCACGTGCTCTTCTGTCGCTGTGCCGTTTTGACGCTGTGCTGTTTTCTCGCGTGCTATTTTGACGCGTGGGTTTTCCGGCACTGTGCACTGTTGACGCTGTGCTGTTTTTTCGCGTGCTGTTTGGACACTGTGCTGTTTTTACGCCGAGCTAGTTTTGGCACGTGCTCTTCTGTCGCCTGTGCCGTTTTGACGCGGTACTGTTTTGACGCCGTTCTCTTCTGTCACTGTGCACTTTTGACGCTGTGCTGTTTTGTCGCTGTGCTTTTTGACGCTGTGCTGTTTTGACGCCGAGCTGTTTTGGCACGTGCTCTTCTGTCGCTGTGCCGTTTTGACGCTGTGCTGTTTTCTCGCGTGCTATTTTGACGCGTGCTGTTTTGCGGCCGTGCTGTTTTGACGCTGTGCTGTTTTGACGCGTGCTGTTTTGACCGTGCTGTTTTGTCGCGTGCTGTTTTGTCGTGTGCTGTCTCAATTTTCGAGGTGCCGAGAACAACACCAGTGCCCCGTACGTCACTCCTACTAGCATTGTTTGTAGCGTTCCTTGAAATGTTTCAGCTCCGAAGCTGCGATGCTTGATAGGTGAGTGGGTGGTTGTTGATGCTATCTGTTTGGCTACGATGTTTTTATTTGTCTCTTTCACTAATAAAACTTTAGTTTCGAGTGCAGCTTTGTCGTGTCGTGTTTGTTTCTTTAATTCGTCTTCGTCATTTGAGCTGTTTTCATCCTGTATAAGGTTCACCAAATCGCCCAATTCCCTACCGTAGTACCTAAAACAGCTTGAGCAATCGGTATTTTAAGCTCATCAAGTTGTGATTGGAAAAAAACTTACTGGGGCTTTATATCTATATATATATATATATATATATAAATATATATATATATATATATATATATATATATATATATATGTAATAATAAATGGACCTTACCACTTATGTAGGTCATCCTGGTTACCGCACACACATCAATGTCGCCGAAACGGTGTGGTACTCCATTGGTTTACCTAACAATATACGAAGAACATATTTGGGCCGTTCTTCCAAGCCTAATTGGAAATGCATTCGGCACTAAAGAAAACAATATTCACCCATACGACTCATATTGCATAATACCCTACGAAAGACTAATATGAAGAATCGTATCAAAACCAGGTAGTGTACAGATAAAACGATGAAAGAGTCGGCGCTGGGCGCCACATTACTCGATTAATGTATCGCTATTTCGAAATTTATTAAAGATAGGTGAAAGAAAGCAACGCCACTTAGTGTCCTCTGGCAGCGAAAGAATAGTAGACACCATGGCGAAGGATCATATTTACCTGTCCCTTCCTCCTTGAGGAAAATTCGTACAATATGTCATATGGTTTTCTTATATTGTAACATGGGAATAAGGGTCGTATGAATGCGCAATTTTTTTTTCTTTAGGATTTTTGCTTCGTTACTACGCAAACAAGTGGCCTGACTGACCAAAGTGTGCGTTCGCGAGTTGGTACATCCCGCCGTTCATAGCATGCGGGCGAAGAACAAAATTAGCATTTATGATAGAAAGTATGTGGCATGCCTGCCGTGTTTGAAATAATGACGCCTCAATTCTCCGCTCGCTTAAAAAAACGCAAGGCGGGTCGAATTCTTCGCATCTCTGTTCTCGGCAGCCCATTCCTCGTTCAATGAGGGCCTTCCATGTATCAAGAATAAGTCGGGGCACTTAAGAAACCTGTAAGGAAAAGCACTGTGGCGAAAGCCGACATGGGAAGTCGGAACCGCTCAGGTGTCATATCGGAACAGATGGACCGAACGAACGGTAAAGGTGCGAGAGCGCACCAGAGAGTCCGCATAGGCGTTTGGTACTCAACCGAGTAACACACCGGACGAAAATTCCATAGCGTTTTGAAACCAACGAGGGAGTATTAAGTAGAAAGCATACCGTGAACACGTTAAATCATTTTATTGGGCACAAACTTGGAGTGCTTCGTGGTAATTGAAAAACACTTCGAAAATCGCGATCAAACTGCGTGTGTATGCATGAACCGTTCCCTGTCGTTGGTGTGACTGCCTGAACGTCTTATGCGATGCTACTGAACAAAAACTAACCCCGCTTTGTGATCACTGACGAAGCGTGCACTCGAGTTTCAAGAGTGTGTCTCCTCCTAATTTCACGCCCGTGGTTTCGTCGGCTTAACGTCCACCTAGCTTTATTGATTTTATCGGCCGAGAACCTTTCTGGCGTAATTAATGGAAACGCTTCGTTTGTACTGCTTTCATGATGAGCAGTTTTTTGTTTATGTTTTTTCGCGCCGTCTTGGTGTCACGTGACGTCTGAATGTCACGTGACGTCATGACATGACGCCACTCACGGCGTTCCCTGACGTCATTAGGCCGCGTGGCGTCACTGCGCAACGTGACTTGACATGACAGTGTCACGTGATGATGTCAGCTGACGCCAGGTAACATGGGACGTGATGCGCGGCGTGACGTCAGCAGTGTGACGTCAATGTGGAATGTTTTGGCGGAGTGCCGAATATGGCGTGCGTCGATGTGGAGCGCGGTCGACAGCGCGAAATCCGCGAAGTGTCCCGCTAACTGCTATCGCTGTAATAAATACGCACATCTAAACATCGTTCCGCAGCCCATCAGTATGTTTAGTTTCAGAGGTGTTATACAAACCTCGTCTACCGACGCCAGATCAAGTGTATAGAAATCGCTGCAAAGCATTGAGATTATTTCCTGGCTTTCCAAAGTAATATTTTTTTTAAATATATGACATTAAAATGAGGGCTCTGTGATGCTTTCGGCTTTTGTTGTTCACTGTTAGCCATACGCATCTTCAATTATGGTTGGTGGCGTAGATTACTAAAACTGTCATTTTATGCCTCGCTTGACAGCCTTGGTCTCGTCCGCATACATTGAGCTGCTTGCGCATCAAGAAAAACACAGGCCGGCACTACAACGTGCATAAAAAAAAAAACAAGTTCCGAAACGATATCGGTACAACTTTGTGAAAACATTAGGGCCTAGTTCAATAGTTGTAAATGGTTTCGCGCTGCGCGATAACGTCCGCATGTTTCTTTGGGTTGTCACCGATTGTTTTTGTCAAAAGCTGCGTCTTGAGTAACAAATAAAAATAGGAAAAAATGGGGATTCACGTTAGCGTTCACGTCACGCACAAATCGAAGGTTTATCGTTGCATTCGCAGCGGAACGCAGCAACGCGTTGGCATCGCCTCTCTCGCACGAAACGCGGTCGCTTGTTTACGTGGGGTCTTTGCCGGTCGGGTCACTAGTTTCGTTTTCTTGTCGCTACCAAGATAACGGACGTAGTTCTCGGCGTGGTACTAGATGGCGCTCTACATTTCGCACATTATCCACATCCGGTGCCTTGCATGCTGCGGAAGCAGACGTCCCGTCCGGGTAAGACTTCTGTCGCTCTTTTGGGTCGCATGCAGTTTCGGTATCTTAGCCTCCCCACGACTTACACTTGGCAGTGTACAACATGAAACAGATTTAAGATGTATAGATCTTAACAACATCTGTGACACAGTTTGAAGATGGGTAAAAAATCTCTAATTCGAATGTACCACTTTAGGCAAATCTCTCAAATATTATTAGTGGAGATTATGTAACTAAACTCCTAAATATCACTCAGTACACGCAATTTTACGTTCATTACAGTCAATACCCTTATCCCAAAAAACTGCTTCCTCAATTCGAGAGTTTTGTTTTATAATTCTCAGTTGTTGTTGAAATAAAGAAATACCTAACGAATAACCATTTTGGTATAATTTAAACAAAAAGATGCGGTGGAATGCACATTTCTGTGTACCCTTTATTTAATGTGTAATAATATTGATTTACATCGTTGCTATCTACGGTGCTACCGGCGTGATTTTGTGAGCCCGCTCATTAGAACTGCAGTTTGGGCCAGTTGGTTGTTCATACCTCCGACGTTACGGCACACAAGAGCAGAGAAACAATTTTCACAGGCACACAAAAAGAGAACACTGGCGCAGCGCTGGCTAAGAACTCTGTTTTTTTTTTTATCAATATTTAATCGTAATTTACTCTTTTTCGACGCGTTAAAAGTACCAATTCCAATATCTACTAATCTCTCCTTGAACTTCTGACTGAGTAATAAAGCTCCTTCTCTGACAAAGTTAGAGAAGGGGTGCATGGCGGGCAATGTGCTCTCCAATTTTAGGAGTATTTACAACCTTTAGATCTCACCACACTTGGGCCTATCTTAAATACCACGCTCAATATACTGCATTTCAGTTACTTTTGCTAGTATTTTGGTACCTCGCAAATCCATTTCGTCTAGATTATTTACTCTTTTTTCTTAATTAAATTTCTCACTATCTCGTACTCAACATCGCAAATACATTTTTCTCACTGGGAAAAATTGTGTCGCCCGAACCATCCACGGAACTAGGGATCGTCAGACTCTACGGCAAATTTGAACCAATTGAGAACTTGGAGCCAAGCGCCCGAACACCGAACAGGAAAGGAAGCCCCAAGTAAACGCAGTCTCCAAATTCCGACAAAAGTCCAAACGGATTGCCCCGAGTACGCCCGCCTGTACCAAGGAACACCAAACCCACTTTGTTTCCTGTGCAAAAGTAGTGGTTTACTCCTGTCCTCTCTCTTGTGGAAGAGACTGCATAAAACAGACTGGACGGTGTCTCAATGACCGACTTAGAATACACAACAACCTCATTATCCAAGCCAATTCTGGACACCTAGGAAATCTCTGCCCGGATTGCGGTTGCATGGCATGTCTAACCAGCGGCTTAGTACAAGGCAGGAACAGTAATCAGATCACTACGAACATTATCAGAATCAGAATCAGAATCAGAATCAGTTTATTTCGTCTATATGTACAGACGACAGGGGCATGGGCAAAAAGCCAACACATGTTGGCTTGACTGGGCCCCACCCCCGTTTTCTTGACAGAGGCGGATGAGCGAATTGTTATAAAATGTAAACAAAATCGATAATTATATAGCAGGAAGACGAGTAAAAAAAATGTAGACACTTGTAACCGGGAAGTAGAACACTAATATCATGAGGCACAATACAAAAATAAGTGAGCTACAGAAACATATTTTTGATGGCACGAGGTGTTAGTGTTTCTATGGTGAAGTTGTTGCTCCTTAGATTGTTCAATAATGATGGGAGGTGGTGTCTCAACATCTGCGTTCCATAGTTCGTTCTGCTGTATGGTACCTTCCAGACATCCTCATTACGAGTAGAATAAAAATTTATACTTCGTGCTAGACCAGCGATCTCTCGAAATAAAGGATTGTTCAGTTTAATGCCCGCTGTGTAGCTTAAAATTATTGTGTAGTCGTACAGGTTGGTAACTGGAATGATATGCAGAGTCTTAAAAAGGGGCTGTGTATGAGAATCATATGGGGCATTGACGATACTCCGTGTGGCCTTTTTTTGAGAGACATGAAGATTGTTTATATTGGTTAATGTTGCGGTTCCCCAAACCAGATGACCATAATTTAGATGTGAAGGAAATAGAGAGTTGTATAAAAGGAGTTTAATTTTTACTGGAAAGTCGAAGCGAAACCTGTTAAAAATGCCAACGGCTTTCGAAATCTTGCGAATGAGACCTTCAATGTGAAAATCCCATGACAGATTTTCCTGAAAAATTACGCCTAGGGTCTTAATACTAGGTACTAGTTCAATGATGGAGCGCCCAAGAACAAGGTTGTAGTCGAAAACCACAGACTTATTCTTCGGTTTAAAGAGCACTGCCTTAGTTTTGGAAGTGTTAATAGGAAGTGAATTTACAGAGCTCCATTTGTGAAGCGAGTTAAGAGTATGATTTGCGACTTGCGCGAGCGTTTCCTTATCTTCAGCAGAAAAAAATAAACTAGTGTCATCGGCATAGATAACATAAGTTGCCTCCGTACTAATTTTGACAATATCATTGATATATATATTAAAAAGTAGAGGACCCAGTATACTTCTCTGAGGAACACCGGCAGTTAATGACTGTAAACCTGAACGCTGATTGTCGATGACAACACACTGTTGGCGAAATTCTAAATATGAAGCCACAACGTCTAGAGTTACCCCACGAAAGCCGTAAAACTCAAGCTTTTTTAAGTAGAGTGATATGATTAATGCGGTCAAATGCCTTAGAAAAGTCCACAAATATACCGAGAGTGGTACACTTTTCTTCAAATGATTTCAAGATTATTTCTTTCTGGGTTAGCAAGGCAAGTTCAGTCGAACGCCCCTTTCGAAAGCCATACTGCGAGGGGGTCAGAATAGAGAATTGGTTGCAAAACGAAGAAATTCTGGTGTGGATGAGTTTTTCCAGGCACTTAGAGAAGACGGGTAAAATGGAGATCGGCCTGTAATTGGATTGATCATTCTTGTCGCCACCTTTAAAAATAACCACATCCTTGGCAATTTGCATTTGACGCGGAAAAGTACCCGAAGAAATTGCAACATTGTAAATGTGGGATAATACCGGTGCTAATAAGTCCAGAACGTATTTGACAGGCCTAATTTGAATATCGTCAATGTCACTTGATTTACTATTTTGGATGGAATTGAATGTACTGAAAACTTCGTATTCGTCAGTAGGGTGAAAAAAGGCACTGCTTTCATTGCGAGTTTCTAGGTAGCTTGTCGACAGAGGGTTATGACTGCTATGAACACTGTTAGCGAAATAGTTGTTAAACGATTTTGCGAGTTATTGTCCGCGCAATATTCTATCGCCAATTTTAATTTCTAGAATGCTATTGTTTTCAAGAGATCGATTTAGGAATTGATTTACTATTTTTCATGTTTTGTCTACTCTTGACATTGTGGCTTCATTAAATAAAGAGTGCAAATAATTTTTCTTTGCTTGCCTAAGCATTTTACTCAGTCTATTTCTATGTGTCCTGAACTTTTTTAAATCACCAGGCTTCCTAGTATTTATGAATTTATGGTATAATTTATTTTTCATACGAATCATCTTGAGACATTCTTGGGTTACCCACGGCTTATGAGTGTTTTTCTTTTGTTGGATTGGTTTATAGTGAAAGCTACTGTTATATGCTTCCAAAAAAGAGCTAGGAAATTGATATACGCGTCATCAGCGGAACTTGAGTTGTATACTGGCTTCCAGTTTACGTCACCAATCAAGGACCTAAAGGTTTCGAGTGTCTGAGAATTTATATCTCGAAACACACGAATGCCTGCAGGTGTATCACAATGAATAACATTGACGTTGCTTGCGATCATGAATATTGGCAAATGATCACTTATCTGCACACCAATGACACCGCCATATGCGATACCTAAATCGGTATTGGTTATGAATAGGTCGATAAGCGTGGATGAGACACTTGTAATATGTGTTGGCGATGTAATGACGTTGACACAGTCGTTTGAATCAAGGACACTTTTAAATGAACATTGCACACTTGAGGCAGGAAGCATGTTGACATTAAAATCCCCACCCACAAAAAGATTATACTTGTTTGCACTTGAAAAATCTAGAAACTTATCGAAATAACACAAACAATTGTTAGAGTTTCCACTTGGGGGCCTATACACCACACTAAAAATATTTTGCGCACACTTCAGCGTCAGAATCTCAAAATCAGCACATATGCTAGAAAACTCGGTAACAAGTTCGCAGTCGAAAGTAGCTTTTACACAGATCAATATGCCTCCACCCCTTTTGCAATCACGATTTAAGAAAAACGTTTTGTATTTATTCAGTTTCAGCACCTCCTCCTCACTTTGGTACCAGGTTTCGGTGAGCATAATTACGTCGAACGAGAATCCAAAGTCTTGGAACAATGCACACAGTTCGTCCTCTTTATTACGCGCAGAACGCAGATTCGAATGAAAGAAAGATATCGATTTTCCTTTAGTGGATGTAAAAAGAGCGGTTATTTCACTTGGCGTAAGATGTGCGTGAGCAGCCATGATGAAGAAACAAGACTACAAGAAAAGATATGCCAAAGTTGCTACATCATCTTGGCAAGATCGCTAGTGCTACTGATATGGACAACCCGTGACTCATCTGTTTTTCGTGCGTAGATTTTTCCTCCCCTCGTCCACGCAGATTTTCGCTTTAGTTCGTTCCTTTTGGCGATTGTCATGCCAAGCAGTTTTTTAGCTCCGGACACGAGTGTTCGTTGACGTAGACAGGGGCGCGTGTAGCATGACCTAGATCGGCCGTTGATACCCGTTTCCTCCGCGCTTTCTCAATTACAGCGTCCCGTCTCGAACGATACTTAAACTGTGCAATGATGAGCGGGCATGCCGATGAATTGCCAGCAGGAACGCGATGACATACATCGATATCACACGGAAGGATTGGTTCATCAATCAAATTGCCGATTTTTTGTAGGATTGCTGCCAGATCTTCATTTTGGACTGAGGGAACACCCTTAATCTCTATGTTGCGATTTCTAGAGTACTGTTCACAGGCCGTGTGCCGACGTTCACTCTGTTCGGCTTGGCTTTTCAGGGCTTTACATTCCTCTCGGAGGTCACCGTTGTTGTTTTTCAAGCTTGCATTTTCTTTTTTTAGCATGGCGACATCAGCCCTCATATTCTCAAAGTCTTTGTTGAAATTATTGAGGCTCAGCTTGATCTTTTGAGCTCTTTCCGAATTTCTCTTTCGAAAGCACTACGGAAATCTTTGAACTCTTGTTTTATCTCTTTTTTTAGGTCGTCACACAGTTTAGCAAAATCAGCAGTCATTGCACAAACGGTTAAGCAAACAGCACGCTAAATGGCAGCAGCGTCAGCAATATGGCGCAAAATACAGAATTAGGCATGCAAGTTACAAAAATAAAGAACGTTTTCTTCCAACCTGTGAACAGAGTGGGATGATAAGCCCTCCGAACAGCTCGCTGCCGCCGCTGCCAAAGAACTGGCCGCTGGTCCAAGGCTCCTTTTCGGCTGTTTGCGGTGGTGGCGCTGATGGTCTCGGTCGAAACGTGGACCGGTCTTGATCTTGATGCGGCACGTGGAAGGTCACCCGTGACGATGATGGTGCGTTAGAGGCTGGGGCAGGATCGTGAAGGTATCTGTGAACAGAGTGGGATGATAAGCCCTCCGAACAGCTCGCTGCCGCCGCTGCCAAAGAACTGGCCGCTGGTCCAAGCCTCCTTTTCGGCTGTTTGCGGTGGTGGCGCTGATGGTCTCGGTAGAAACGTGAACCAGTCTTGATCTTGATGCGGCACGTGGAAGGTCACCCCTGACGATGATGGTGCATTAGGGGCTGGGGCAGGATCGTGAAGGTATCTGTGAACAGAGTGGGATGATAAGCCCTCCGAACAGCTCGCTGCCGCCGCTGCCAAAGAACTGGCCACTGGTCCAAGGCTCCTTTTCGGCTGTTTGCGGTGGTGGCGCTGATGGTCTCGGTCGAAACGTGGACCGGTCTTGATCTTGATGCGGCACGTGGAAGGTCACCCCTGACGAAGATGGTGCGTTAGGGGCTGAGGCAGGATCGTGAAGGTATCTGTGAACAGAGTGGGATGATAAGCCCTCCGAACAGCTCGCTGCCGCCGCTGCCAAAGAACTGGCCGCTGGTCCAAGGCTCCTTTTCGGCTGTTTGCGGTGGTGGCGCTGATGGTCTCGGTCGAAACGTGGACCGGTCTTGATCTTGATGCGGCACGTGGAAGGTCACCTCTGATGATGATGGTGCGTTAAGGGCTGGGGCAGGATCGTGAAGGTATCTGTGAACAAAGTGGGATGATAAGCCCTCCGAACAGCTCGCTGCCGCCGCTGACGAAAAAGACGAAAAAGTAAAGCAGCTAAACGACAAGGGTGTTCGCAACCGTCGCTAACTGTGTCAGAGAAAGAGTTACATTACTTAATAACCGCAAGGTAAAGAAGACATCATCAATGATTTGAACTCTTTTTTTCTAGCGCGTCAAAAAAAATAGTTAACGACTACGAAATAAAAGAAAGTGGTTAGCGCTGCGTAAGTGTTTCATTTTTGTGTGCCTGTAAAACTTCTGTGTGCTATTGTGCGCTACCCTACCGGAAAAAAACAGTTCAAGCTAGATTATGGAAGAAGAAAATCTAACCCTTGTTGGTATTAGACTGGTGACAGCTGAAAAAACCCGTTTGCTCTACTGACGTCTAACCCATGGTTAGCTCAGTTAGTAGAGCGCTCCCCTGGAAATGGAGAGGTCCCGGGTTCGATACGCGGACCAGGCGGGTTTTTTCGGTCACGCACCAGTCAATTAGCGGTGTTTGGAGATTTGTGTTCGTCCTTCGTCCCTCATGTTCCAGGGATTTCGCGAATTTCTTGCGGGAAACCTGAAGTCCAGTTTGCAAACAATAGTCGGTAAACTGGATTTCAAGTTTCCAGCAAGAAATCCAGTTTGATTTTCTTGTTCCATAATTCATTTTAAACTGTGTTTTTTTTTGTTTTGTTTTTTTGTCGGTAGAGTATAAAATCAAAGTTACGCCCACCAATGAGTGTTTCATGATAAACATCCTAGTTAGTGGTCGGATTGCAATGAATAAGCTGCCAATTTGCACCGATTTATTGAAAGCGTGCGGCAAGACATTGGCGTTACGGTGCGGATCCTAGCAGCATTTCGCAGGGACATCGCAAGCAGCAGCCAACCTTAGTTCCCAATCATGTTCAGCTTCTCTGAGCACAGCGCTATACAAAACGTTCAAGGTCACAGCTTGCTCTATCTTTTTTTCATACAAGTCCCAACAATTGAAAACGCATCCCCTCCCTGCGCAGATAGCCGCGACCATTTCAACCCCAGTACGTCGATCCGCGCCAGTCACATAAAAGCTGGCGAAATCGTGTGGGCGCCTCTTTTCTCTGACTTGATCAAACCGAATAGCTCTGGCGGCGCGCCGCCAGAGCTATTCGGGATCTTTTTCAGCCAATCACAACTCCTGGGCTCAGACTGCTCTGACATTCTCGGACCAGACACAGAAGTGAAACATCTTCGCATTGGTAATGAATAAAAAACATATTTACAGCGTACGAAGGTCGCTTGAGTAAACTGTACGCTCGCAAAGTGATGAAATAACGGCTGCGATGTGGCTTGAGCGGATATTTCCAAGACAATATTAGCAACGTTTAGAATAACGTACCGGAAAGCTTTGCGTGCCGAACAAAATACTCTCGTGGCCACAGTGCTTGCGCCGTACCCGAACCGCGCATTAGGGTGGCGCATGGTGACGACGCTATTTATATGATTACGAATAACTTCTGGAATCGCTGCTGTAAAACTCCCCGTTACATAAAACGCACCGCTAGACAAAAAAAAACACATAAAGTCGAAGACAGGTCAGTTATTTTTTATGTGCATTTTGTGGCCCAATAAGGATTACAAAAAGTCAGAGCTTTCACATGCGCATTGTTGGTAACCATTAGCCAAACGACCACTTACCGCCTTCAGGAACCACTTTTATCCGGTTTCTGACGGTGTAGCCTTCTCCAGGCATAGTTGTCAGCATCATGTTTCTAAAGATGATGATAAAACAAAACATCGCTTTAAACATTATTTCGCAGTATATTAAATATTTCAAATACTCAGTCTCCTGGCTATTAGACTAGGTTGCTTGCCATAATATAGAGCCACAACTAAGTTAAAATTTTCAGGTCTATAGAATGTTACCTTTTTAGAGATTGAAGTATTTTGTTAACTGCCAAAATACAAACAGTATATATCCGAATATGCAGATGTTCTATTGGATCCGCACGTCCAGTTACTTTAGTCCGGTTGCGTGTTCGCGGAGAGAAGCTCGCTGGGGGCACTTCTGTTTTCCTCACTATGGGTAGTGCACGTGCTATCCACGCGGTTATGTTTTGAAAAAATGAAAGACGTTACAACTCCCTGTAATTCCGAATTAGAGCGCAGCTCTTGAAGAAGAGGAGGGAAGGGTACGAAGAGGAGGGAATTGCCCTTCCTGCTCCTCCGCACCCTCTACTCCTACACTCGTCCTCCTCCCTCCACCTCTCCTTCTCCTCCTCTTATTCCCCTCCCTTCTCCTCCCCTTCTTTTCCTCCCCCCTCGTGACCCTCGTGACCGTAGTGACTCTCGTGACGTCACTCATGAAGGCCTCGTGAAGGTTGCGACCTTTACAAGTGAAGATCGTAACCTTCGTCGTGCCCTTCACGAGTGACCTTCGTGACGTCACTCGTGACGTCACTCGTAGCCCTCGTGGCCGTCCTGCGTCACTTGTGACCCTTATAACGTCACGGGTGACGTCACGTGTGACGTGATTATGGGAAACGTCCCATGATGCAACGCACGGGTCACGAGTGAGGCCCGCGCGTTGGGTTATGGGGCGTTTCCCATAATGCAACGCGCAGCATGCTGGTGACGTCACCCGGGACCCTCGGGACTTCACACGTAACGTCACGTGTGACGTCATTATGGGACGTCTCCCATAATGCAACGCGCGGGACGCTCGTGATGTCATTTGTGAGCCTTGTGACGTTACTTGTGACCCTCGTGACGTCACACGTGACGTCAGTTGTGACGTCATTATGGAACGTTTCTCATAATGCAACGCGCGGTTAAGCCAACGGCGACGGCGACGCCGCTCAAGCCGGAAACGGGCGCCTTAGAGCTCCACTCTAAACAAAATTGGGGTGTATGTATGTTTATACAGCCTAGAAATTAGTCTGCCTCCACGGGCGACTTGTCTCCTAGCTGTAGATGAGGAATTTAGCCACTACACTACAACCGCTAGCCTGGGGTCTTTAGCGTGCGCTACGCAGTAGTAATACACGACCGCACGCCGGTACGATGCTCATCCAGATCAAAACGGACAGGAGTAGAAATTGAACCCAGGATCCCTCGGTTCAATTTTGGTTTTCGTAGTGGATAGTGTACCGAGTGCATGTGCTCACGCAGCGTGACGCAGGACAACGAGCCATGCGTCACTGCAGACATCGCGGGTCAAGGGCGCGTGCGGGGACATTCTATGGCTTGTGTGGGTCGCCATAAGGCCAACATAAAGGTCACTGTTTTTTTGGGGGGCGCAGTGTGGTCGGCTACTTCTTCCCGCGTTACGTGCGTCTAGCTACCCGTGCCCCATAGAAGCTTGGCATTGCACGTGCTTGCACCACCAGAGGAAGTTGAAGTATCCTCACTCTGGGTTGTGAAAAAATTTCCCCAGGTAGCGATACCCAAATTTCTCGCCGCGAATAGCCGGGGTGACGCTGCGTATACATCACACAAACGACGGTCTGCAAACAATTCGAACACGAGTCACCGCGAGATCCGTGCTTCGAATGCCACATGGCATTCAGTGCAAGGAGAAACTTGGCAAGCGTCATTCGAACCACGATGATTGCAGTAACCCGTGTTTGCAGACTTTCTTCTGTATGGTGTATGAGCAGTGTGACCCCGGCTTCTGAATATGCTTCAGGTAAGCAAAAGGAAAGAAAAAAAGGTATCGCGCTTTCCGTACAACTGGTACAGTTTTATGTCTTCAATTTTCAAATTATATGTTTGGTCATGACTGAAGGATTTAGTAACCCGAATAAAACAGATCGACCTCAGCATTTTTACGTCATTGCTCGTGGTTGTTACGACGCTACTCGGCCATTAACGAAGCCAAGTCTCCGGGAAACAAACATCATCTGTCAATCATCTAACCATTGTGCGGAACTAAGTATAAAACATCATTCTTTTTTATACTAAGATAATAAAATAAACTCCCTAAACGTGTTTTTGTTCATGATCACTATTTTCAGCGACACACTGCTTAAGCACTTTGCTCTCATTGCACAGACATAATTCTTTCTTTTGAATTTCATTTACGATCATGTGTGAATGTATTTTCTACCTCGTTCATACAGAATGCTGGCTGTAGGCAAAGATAATTATATAAATAAAAAGCACGAGCCATTTACTGCGACACACATTCGTCCAACGTACTCTACTTTTTATTCCATTTACTGTCCCGAGGAGCGAGCCCACATCATCAGCTGCCGCGTCAAACGGCAGTTAAATTCCCCTCTCCCAATAAACCGAAGTGAAGCCGCGATCTGAGGCATCCCAGCTTTGAAGCCGCGCAAAAAGCCGAGCCAAACGGAAAATAAATTCACTTGACTAAGTGAAGCCGAAATTTTGTAAATAGGGCTTTCAGTGGCTAACGCGCGTCATAGTTACAAGGAACGAGGCTCCTATGGGCCGAGGCGCGTCAGTTTCAAGGAGGGCCACCCCATGGGTGCTACGTGCCCGCGCCAGATAAAGCCGCGCCAGGGCGCGCCGGGAAAAGGAAGCGTTTAGCTGGCCGGGCCTCCCAGATAGAACCCGCTCGAGCATACACCCGAGCGCAGCGCGGTCACTTCACGAGAACGCGCGCAAGAACGACATTCATGCTTTCGCATTCACGACTCATAAGAAGTACTTAGGTGTATCTTGATCCTTTTTTTTCTTCCCCCTCGTTCGCAACTCTTGCTATAGACCTTTTCTGTTTCCTGTCGTTCTCAGTCACGTGGGTTCCGTATCTGGTATGCGGGGCGAAAAAATATTAAAACGTTTGAACCTGGAATATGCGAGAAAATATAGGTGAGGCAAATCAAGAATGTGTGACAATCACGCATTTTTCGTAAACACCTTCCAGCTTCGGAGAGAGATCAAAAAGATGTTTTACCGCATACCAGAAGTGACGATATTCAAGATGGCTGCACGCTTGTGGAAAAGGTGTATACTTGGTTTCGGCCCAAATCCAGACGCAGCGGTTGCTGCAAGCGCGAGCATGTGGCCCTGAAGAGTGCTTGCACTGCACCAGCACGCGTGCTTGGCAGGGACGCTGAAAGCCCGGAGCTCGCACTTGTAGCATCGGCAGCGTCTGGACTTTAGCTGAAACGAAGTACATGTTGCTTTTTTTTTGGTACTTTTTTCGCTTTTTTTATCCTTCTTTTGATAACACTCTTCAGGACCCTATGCACAGTTGCGTTTGAGAGCCTTTGAGTGCGTTTGATTGCGTTGCGCAGAGAAACGAAAGTGTGGAATCCAATTCAAGGAATGTCTTGGCACGCGACATGGCAAGCAGGTATGTCCAGGTTTTTCCCAGCCACAACGCAGTCAAACGCACTCAAAAGCTCTCAAACGCAACTGTGCGTAGTGGCCTTTCGTCTACCATTGTCGCAGGATTCCTCTTTCTGCCTCGGAGCTTCGCTTCCACCGAGGCTTAGTTTTCTTTCACGCTGCCTTCTTTCACTTGCCTCGCCTACTCCTCTTGCTGGTCTTGTAATTTTCTGGCTTCGTTCTCCGAACTTCATTCGCATTCTCCACTTGCCTTCCATGGCCCCTTGCGCGGTCACTTCTTTTGTGTTCGCAACTTACCAGCACCTCCTTGAAAGGAAGGCCGAAGTGTTGACCAACACCTCCTTGATAGGAAAGCCGTAATGCTGATCATCACCTTCTTGATAGGAAGGTCGTAATTCTGACCAACACCTTGATAGGAGGGCCGTAGTGCCAACCAACACCTCCTTGATAGGAAGGCCATAGTGCCAATCAACACCTCCTTGATAGGAAGGTCATAGTGCGAATTAACACCTCCTTGATAGAAAGGCCATGGTGCTGACCAACACCTCCTTCATAGGAAGGGCCGTACTGCCAATCAACACCTCCTCGATAGAGTAAAGATGTTCTTTCTTCGAGATTGCGCCGGGACCCGACGACGGAGGCAGTTGATGGTCGCTGCCAGAAGAATAAACCACACAGGACTCCGCAGATAGGAGGAAGAAAAAAAAACACGTCTATTTACAAGCAAAGATACTTTCCGAATCCCCTGCAGAAGGTTACACCCCGTGCTGTCCTTCTCGCCTTCCTTCTTCTCGAAAATGTCCCCTGCCCCAGTCCGCACGAGCGTCGCCAGTTCACGCACACACAGGGGCACACGTGCAAACGCAAACACGCAAAGAAAAGAAAACGAAACTCGGTCCTGCTCCGGCGTTCATTCACGGTGATGGCGGGCGGGGCCGATTCTCATACCTCCCGACTAAGTATATTTTTTAGACCCGAAATGTCAAATATAATATATAACAACTAAACTCAAACGCGTACGCATATCAGTCACACCTTGCGCAGAGTTTGTGACTCAACCTGTCGGAATCCAAACTATAAAAAAAAAATTACACCAATACGCAAATCACATGCTAGTAAAGTGATTCTTACTGTGCCCGCCAAGGCTCCAAAGGAATGACAAAGCTCGTGCCGATGCTAGCGCAGCATCTAACCTCCTAGCCTCGGTCTCTTTGCCCACAGGTCCATCCAGATTTCGACGGAGCTTAAATCGGACGAGGCATAGCTGATTCTGGAACATCCCCGCGCAAGAGCGACGACAGTTTATACTCTCTCCTGATTTACGAATCAGAAATGGGCCTCGCAGGCGGTCGCCGTTGTCGACGTCTTCTGCACTCCCAAGCTCTCTCACACGTGGCCGGCTGGCAGGTGATCGAGTCTTCGTCGGCGTCCCTAGTTATATTCTGGGACGACTTCATCTCGAAGACGGCGTCCTCGTCGCTGTCCCCGCTTTCCCTGACATCTTCACCGGCCCGCTGTGACGTCAGCCGCCCTACCAAAATGTCCGACTGTTTGTCAACACCCACGTCCTTGCCGTGGTCGTCATCAGCTTGACAGAACGTCTGCCACCAAAGCAAGATATTCGGTTGTATTTCGTCGTCGACGTTCACGTTCTCGTCGTGGACATCCTCCGCTCGCCCAAACGCCTGCCGCCCAGGCGATAAGTTCGGTCCTTCATCGTCGCCCACGTTCTTGCCGTCGTCGTCCTCGGCTTGCCGGAACGTCCGCCTCCCAGGAGATACTCTCGGTTCATCCTTGTAACGGGCGCCCATGTTCTCAACGTGGTCGTCATTGGCTTGCCGGAACTTGCGCAACCCAGGTAAGATGTCGGGACCGGCCTCGACGTTGTCGAAGTTCACACATGGGTCGTCCTCCAATCGCCGGGACGCCTGCCGCCCAGGCAAAGTGTACGGCCTTTCGTCGTCGACGTTTACCTGCTCGTCGTGGTCATCCTCCGCTCGGCCAGACGCCTGCCGCCCAGTCGATAACTTCGGTCCTTCATCGTCGTCCACGCTCTCGCTGTCGTCATCCTCGCCTTGCCGGAACGTCCGCCTCCCAGGAGATACTCTCGGGTTTTCCTTGTAACCGACGCCCATGTTCTCAACGTGGTCTTCATTGGCTTGTCGGAACTTGCGCAACTCAGGTAAGATGTCGGGACCGGCCTCGACGTTGTCGAAGTTCAGACATGGGTCGTCCTCAGATCGGCGGAACGCCTGCCGCCCAGGCAAAGTGTACGGCCTTTCGTCGTCGACGTTCACCTGCTCGTCGTGGTTATCCTCAAATCGCTGGGACGTCCTCCAGGCACGCGAGACGTTTAGCTCATTTCTGTCGTCAACGTCTGCCTGCACAGACACGCAGCTGCGATTGTCCTTCGACGACCGCTTCGTGTCGTCGGCCTGTACCAGAATCTGAGGCGCCTCGCGGACCGATGGTTCCGGACTCTTCTGACCTTGGTGGTCCAAGTTGTTACCGTCGGTCTTGCCCACATCGGTCGTCACCTTGTCGGGCTCACAGCTGGAGTTTTCCTCCACAGTGACCTTCTCGGCGTCTACTCTCTTCTTGTGAAACAGAAGTTCTTCGTGAGGTGTCTTCTTCAAGGGACATTCGCGGGAAAGGTGCCCCAATTCCTTGCATTTAAAACACTTCACCCGAGAATTTTCAGGTATGATGCCCTGCCTTGGGTTCTTGTGTTTTTCCTCGAGAGAAGTGGTGGTTTCAATAAAGGGCCTCCAGACCTCAGCTCGCGACAGTCCGAGCTCTAACAAGACCCGTTCTTTGACCGCACCATACCCACTTCTCTCACCCACGTTCAGCCTATTCACTAGTGCACGCATGCTCTCCGTGAAATAAGGTCGCACAAGATATCCTCTAAGCCGCTCAGGAACCATATACCTCTCGAAAACATTCTCCACGGTGTCAAACCAACTTGGTACTAACATATCGGACGACGGCATGGGAGTCAGTACTTCCTTCATCAATCTGGAAAAGCTTAAAGCTTCATTTCGGAGTTTGAACTCCATGCCGCCTCCACTGGCTCGCGTTTGGCTCCCTGAGCGTAAATGTTCTAGCTCTAGCTCGAGACGTATTAGCCTTTCTTTCTCCCTCACTAGTTCTATCTCCTTTTCGATTAAGCTGTCTGATCGGAATCCTCCGTTCCCATCCCCTTGTGTCGGCGAGTTTGCCACCAATCCACTCGAAGGTGACGATTCACCTGGCCCGTCAACATCCCTATTCCGAACCCTATCCTGCTCTGGCATTAGAACCGGCATCTGCCGCTCTGCGCTGTCTGTATCCATGGCGGGCACACGTCAAAGAATCACCTTACCGTAAGGTCAATGACTGCCGCTGGATCACAGACGCAGCCCGCTCCTCAGAATAGTCAGGCACGAAAATGATGTCCGAGCTGTAGACTCAGGCGTTCCTCGCTGGGGTGGGACGGCATCGGGTCAGAGGTAGCTCTGCCACCACGAAGTAGCTCGGTGGTCCAGTCTTCTCTTTAGAAGGCTCCACCAATGCCGCGTCAAGCCGCTGTCCGCCGATTCCGTAGTGAAGACCACGCCGTCGGGGTCCGCTGACGCAATCCTGTCGACTGCGCCAGTAAAGATGTTCTTTCTTCGAGATTGCGCCGGGACCCGACGACGGAGGCAGTTGATGGTCGCTGCCAGAAGAATAAACCACACAGGACTCCGCAGATAGAAGGAAGAAAAAAAAACACGTCTATTTACAAGCGAAGCTACTTTCCGAATCCCCTGCAGAAGGTTACACCCCGTGCTGTCCTTCTCGTCTTCCTTCTTCTCGAAAATGTCCCCTGCCCCAGTCCGCACGAGCGTCGCCAGTTCACGCACACACAGGGGCACACGTGCAAACGCAAACACGCAAAGAAAAGAAAACGAAACTCGGTCCTGCTCCCGCGTTCATTCACGGTGATGGCGGGCGGGGCCGATTCTCACAGATAGGAAGGCCGTAGAGCCAATCAACACCTTCCTTAATAGGAAGGCTGTAGTGCCAACCAACACCCCCTTCATAGGGAGGTTGTAGTGCTGATCAACACCTCCATGATAGGAAGACCGTGGTGCCAATTAACACCTTCTTTATTAGGAAGGCTGTAGTGCCAACCAACACCCCCTTCATGGGAAGGCCGTAGTGCTGACGAACACCTTGATAGAAGGGCCGTAGTGCCAATAAACACCTTCCTTGATAGGAAGGCTGTAGTGCCAACGAACACCCCCTTCATAGGAAGGCCGTAGTGCTGACGAACACCGCCTTGATAGAAAGGCCGTATTGTCAATCAACACATTCTTGATAGGAAGAACATAGTGTCAATTACCACCTCCTTGATAGAGTGGCCGTAGTGCTGACCAACACCTTTTTAATAGGAAGGCCGTAGTTCAAATCAACACTGTCTTTGTTGGGAAGACTGTAGTGACAACCAACACCCCCTTCATTGGAAGGCAGTAGTGCTCACCAACTCCTCCTTGATAGAAAGGCCGTATTGCCAATCAGCACATTCTTGATAGGAAGGCCATAGTGCTAATTACCACCTCCTTGATAGAGAGGCCGTAGTGCTGACCAACACCTCCGTGATAGGAAGGCCGTAGTGCCAATCAACACCTGCTTTGTTAGGAAGGCTGTAGTGCCAACCAACACCCCCTTCATAGGAAGGCCGTAGTGCTGACCAACACCTCCTTGATAGAAAGGCTGTATTGCCAATCAACACATTCTTGATAGGAAGACCATAGTGTCAATTACCACCTCCTTGATAGAGAGGCCGTAGTGCTGACCAACGCCTTTTTGATAGGAAGGCCGTACTGCCAACCAACACTTCCTTGATACGAAGGCCATTGTACTGAATTTCCTTTTCCAGCTAAAAGTGGCCAACGCCAGGCTGAGAATGGACATGAGAGTGCGTCGGCGTTCGGCCAAGACACGTGTCCCATCGGAGAGAACACGAGTCTGAGCCGAACGCTGACCCGAGACTCGTGCCCAATCCGCGCTTCGCGTCATGTAAAACTTGACACTTGCTCTACGCGTATTGCTTGGACGCTACTTCATTTTTGACTTTGATTTTGTGCCTCAACGGCGGCAATAACAGTTTTAGGAAGGCATTGAAGCGGAGTGATCCCTGGCGCGGTGTTCAAGCCAGCGTCCGTCAAGGTGAGAGCAGATGCTCCGAGCGGATAGAGCGCGTGCCCAGGTGCTATGTGAACGGGACACTCTTTTAGTTTTGTTTCTTTCTTATTTTTCCTCAGTTGCACCATCTGCAAGGCGGAGACGCTGTCGGCTGATGCTGCTGGGGCGCACGCCCGTAGTACTTTATTTGGTCAATCGTGCCGCAGCGTTCACACTCCTGTGTGGCCTCACCAATAGATATATTTACCGTAATCGTTCCCCGTAACGCACCATGGGACAACGAACGTATCACACCAGACAATCCACTGCCCCAAAACCATGTCACCAACATCATCGAAGGCCGAATGACGCAAGCCTCCATTCACATAAAAAAAATAGCCGAACATCTTAAAAACAAAGAGGTGTTCTACATTGACGCAGCCTGAGGTAAGCAAGGACGCACTGAGATCGCCTGGTATTCGTCCACTCGAAGCGAAACCAGGCTACAGACGTTGGTAGGGCATGCAGTTCCTACGCGGCGGAGCTCGAAACAAATCTGCTCACCACTCGATCTGCTACGGAAGGTCGGAAGATCCACGCGACGAAGACGGTCATCTACACCGACGCAAGAGAAGCTCTTCGGGAGCTGCGCCGCCCAGGTAGACTTAACCCAACGGTCGCGCAAATCCGAGCCTACATCCGTTCCACGCAAGCACATAAGCACAACGGAAAAAACATTTGAGGAGTACACTTAAGACTGCTTACGTGTAGGAAGGCGAAAGCATTATATTCCCGCGAGAGAAATGTTTTTGAGTAATGTTTCTACACGTATTAAAGTTTAGGACGAGGTATAGGACGACGTCGAGGAAGACGCCCTAGAGTTTCAACGCCAAGTAAGGCATCTAGGACGACCTCTCAGACGGCGTCGAGGACGACGTCAAGGACAGCGTCTAGGACGGCGCCGAGGATGGCGTCTAGGACGGCGCCGAGGATGGCGTCTAGGACGACGTCGAGGACGACTTTTACGGCGACCTTAAGGAAAACGTCTAGAACGACGTCGAGAACGACGCCTAGACGACGACGTCTAGGACGACCTCAAGGACGACGCCAGAGACAGCGTCGTCCTTGAGCATACAATTGAGCGACGCGTGGTTGGTGGCGTATTTTTATGGCAATCTTTCGGGCACAACAACGCCGCTTTTTCGCGCAATACAACAATTAAAGCCTGGTTCAGACAGTTGCGTTTGACTGCGTTTCACTCCGTTGCGGCTGCAAGAAACCAGGGCATCCCTGCTGCTTATATCGCGTGCCAAGATGAATCCTTGAATTGGATTCCACGCATTATACGAAGCACAGATGTGCCGGTGACTCGCTTTCGGTTCTTGACGCAACGCAGTCAAACGCACTCAAACGCAAGTGTCTGAACTGGCCTTAAGGCTGTCGTCTTTATAACGATCGCGTGGGTTCCCGGCAACCTCAGGATTCCAAAAAACGAGCGGACGAACGAGGCCGCGAGGGCGCAGCTACATGCGGTTAATTTGCCTTCAACACGTATTATCACTCAGCCCGTTCATCAATAACAAGACATCGCCCTCCTCGAGACTAAAAAAAGGAGAGACTGGCTCGAGAGCCCGGCTCTCCGCACTCCTGCCGGCGGACCGTCATCCGATCCCGCGGAAGTTTTCCTGTTGGAAGCATGTGGCGCTCAGACAGCTACAAACAAAGACCGTAATGACATCAGTCTCGCAAGCCCGCCTTTTTAAGCCAACTAACCCAGGCGATCCAGGCCCGGACCGAAATGACTAGCACTGCTGGGTCCCGGCGACATGTCCTCACTTAAGGGCCGCCCACACTAGCGAGAAAACGCAAAAGCGACTGCGAGAAACCAGGACATCTGTGCTGCTTATATCGCGTGCCAAGATGATTCCTTGATTTGGATTCCATGCTTCATACGAAGCACAGATGTGCCGGTTCTCGCAGTCGTTTTCGCGTTTTCTCGCTAGTGTGGGCGGCCCTTAAGTCTGGTACCGCTCCAGAGTATCGCGGGAACGCGCTGAAGCGCTTGCGACACTACCAGTCGAACTCCAACATATCACGTTCCCTGGATGGACCAAACCAAGAACCATCGTCTCAGTGACTCCAAGTAACCGTATTCATCCCTCATCGCATTCCTCCTTCCTTCTCACCCCTCCTCATCGCATTCCTCCTCCTCTTCCTTGCCCCCTCCACGCCAAATAAGGCCAATAGGCCAGGCGTGTATAAAAATAAAGTACGTTTCGAAAACAACCCCACACCACGCATCCCTTCACCTTGACTAAATCTACAACTGTCTTCATACCGCACCTGTACGTTTCACGCGAAAAAAAAAACGTTAGGCAAGGAGAACATGGCGGCGCGTGCCAGGCCAGTCAATATGAACATCAGTGTCCACTGCGTTCTTTATAAAGCAAAGTTCTGCGTATGACGGCTTGGTAGGGAAATATATAAAAAAAAAACATTTTTTCTTCTTAAGGGTAAGTGGCACTTACTTGGGTTTTGAGCCCTTGTAGCCGAGGACGATCGGGTGGCCGTCCTCCGTTTCTGGAGATTCCTGCTTGGCTTTCAAGCATTTGCCTGAACCAAACACTGGGTCTTCCTCGTAGTTCCTGTACGTCACGTACCACTCATCTTGGAGAGGAAACACCTGTGGGACATAAATAAACAGCCTCGTTACGAAACAGGCGTAACAAAACGAAGCAGAGAGTTTTGGAATAGGAGATCCCAACGCCTTGGTCCCAGGAGCAGCATGGGGCTGAAGAAAACATAATAGCGCACAAAAAAAACCTAAACAGAAGAAAGGAGATGTACATTTCTATTGGAAATTTCTATTGGAAAGCAAATCCAGCAGCAACAACCACAAAAAAAAAATATATATATATATATATATATATATATATATATATATATATTATATTGTGAGGAAGAGAAGATCCACAATGCGTTATGGAAAAACACCGAGGCAGAGGGAAGACGAGGAGAAAGAGGTTTATTCGGGCAGAGCGCGCGACGAGCTGGATTCCCAACGGCCTTTCTCCCAACCTGACTACTTCACTGTAAATAATAAACCCCCATCAGTCTGTAGCATCGTTTCCTTACAATTGATGAAGGTGCGGGTTTCCCCAACTATCCAGACCTCACTCACAAGTGTTTTTCATCTTGGACCACTAAAATCGATGCCACACCAAGGAATACTACGCTAAGGAGCCTCGGACGATGCAGCGCAGGACACCACTTCTGATCAGACGTACATTTTCCCGCTACATTTTTTGGGGAAACTGAGTTGACTTACAGGTGGAGTTTCGTCAATTTCCCCAGTGTGCATAGGTCACGTTAAATCAGGTGACATCACGTGACACAACTTTAGCGCCACATTTAGCGGGGAAACTGAATTGGTGTATAGGTCATGTGACGTCAACTTTTGACACCAATGCTCGGCAGTCAGTATAATATTATTACTAATATTATTATTAACAATATTAGTGATAATGATAATAAATCAATCAGTCTTTCTTTGAGTGTCCAGGAACAACCTCTCGGGTCTTATGGCGCGTTCACACTGGAAGCGGATCCGCAACCGCAAAGCGAATCCGCCCGTTTTCAACCGCAAAGCCGCTGGGATCGAGCGGTGGGAGCGTTTTTGCCAACCGCTTCGGGACCGATTCCTCCCAACCATTTTCGCGAACCACGAAGCGGCAACCAATCGCAACGCGACGCTGACGTGACGTCGGTGGCTTTCGAAACAAGATGGCATCTGTCTCTGGTAAGACGTCCAAGGCGCTGTAGTCCTAGCGTTGAAGCAGACAAATCAACAAGAATAGTGGTGTGTTCACGCCCGTCACTTGAATCCTCCGCGAAAAAAATTCACTCGTACACTCTTAAAAAAAAGGGTACTGTAGTACCCTCCTTAAGGGGGTAACCGACTTGCACACAGGGCAATCCCTTTGGAGGTATCGTTACCCCCTGCAACGTGGGTGCAAACTTACCCCCTAGGTTAGGGTGCAACATTGCATCCTTTTGGAGGTAACCTTAGTTCCTTTTGGTGTTAAAAGTGCATCCTTTCAGGGTCAGCCTTTACCTCCTTTAGGAGGGAATTTCAATCCTTTTGAGAGGTAAGACGACGTAATTGAGGGCGCTGCTTTTACCTCCTTTTGGAGGGAACTATGATCCACTTTGGGGTTAAATACACACGAGGAGGAAAACAGCTCAGAAATCGCGGACTACGAAGAACAAACACGATAGAAAAGTGCTGTGCTGTCGTGTTTGTTCTTCGTAGTCCACGCTTTCCGAGCTGTTTTCCCCATCATGTATAACATCAACCAACTGGCCCAGTTCACCACCTTATTACAGGTTAAATGCACACTTGATGGAATCACTTTTACCCCCTAAAGAAAGGTACTATGGCCCTTTGTGGGTGTGATAGTACGTGCTTCAAAGGTGGGCCTTATAATAGATGAAGACGGCCTAGTTCTGAAAGTACATGACAATGTTTTATTGTGGCTGTCACAAACAAAATGGCATAAAAATCAATGGCATGACTAGACATCTTATAAAAGTTCTAAGATGAAACCACTAAGCGCAATAAAGACATCTGGAACAACACTTTCGGGGCTCTAGTCGTCGCTAAATATGATCTAGAGGCAGAATGCAACCAGGACTGCCTCAGCAGGCGACGCGGCTTCAAGGTCTCCCTCCACTGCCACATAGCTGGGCGCCTCAGGATTAATTAGGCTTGAGTTGACAGCCTCCGGGTAGATTGCACTGCCTGTCTGGAACCAAAAAAAATGTGGAAATCATGTGATATGAATTTGAAACATATCATCCCAAATTTGAAGAAACTGTGAAGAAATATTAGATTTTTCTAAGACGCATTTGGAGCATTTGATGGGCCACTGATTCCAGCATTATAAAGCATCGACCATACTTACCAGACGTGACCAGTTTAACTGTTGACTAACTACAACTGACTAAAATTATCACATGGCGGGTGGTAATCGTAGATTAGTAAGCACTTTGTATTCACCGGTCATGTTTAAATTTGTCACCCCGATTTACTTAGGTGACTAACAGATCTTAGTCAAAAGGGTACAACTAGTGTAGCAGGTTAGTATATACAAGTGCTGATTGTTGGGCGAGTTGGCATTGTACGTGAAAAAACATGATTGCGCTTTAAGACAAGGACAGAGGAAGAACATACACCACAGAGCGCTACACCACATTAGCTACTCAGCACCACAGCAGATCCCTATGACCGCCAACCCTAACTGCCGAACTTAGGCAAATATGCAAATATTATTGCCGAAGTGCTCTGCCAGATGAAAATTGAATTTATGTTTTATTTAGACATGAGAAGAACAGCACACAAGGACGAAAACACAGAAAAAGAACACACCGAAAAAGACACACTCAAGCGCCTTGTGTGTCTTACTCTAATTTATTTACTCGAAGTATACCCTCAACTTTCTCTGGAAAATGAACGAACACCACACACACAAAGAAAAGATAAAAATCAAGAACCTCATTTCAAGTGCCCAAATGTGAACAAGAACATCAAAATAATATATCTGACTACGCTTACCTGCAGTTGCGTCCAAGGTAGCAGGCATCCAGTACCCTCGACGAAATCACCCTACAACGTTGACGCAGTAGGAATGAAATATATTCAATCAACTTCAAATAATGCAAACTTAGCCATCTGACTCGCCTATTGCATGATCAGCTTTTAAAAATGCCTGATGACTCGCAAAAAAAATGCCAAGACAATATACTTGCTAGTCTCTCTGCCGGCAATAAATTAACGACCTTATTCAGTAATATATTACTATTAATGTTTGCGAAGCGCACGATTAATTTCTGACTGCCGAGTGTTGAACTTCGGCAAATACTTAAAGTTTTTTGCCAAAGTAATTTGCCAGATTAAAATTTAAAATTGAATTTATGTTTTATTTAGACATGAGAAGAACAGCACACAAGCACGAAAACACAAAAAATAACACCGAAAAAGACACACTCAAGCGCCTTGTGTGTCTTACTCTAATTTATTTACTCGAAGTATACACTCAATTTTCTCTCGGAAATGAACGAACAGCACACACACAAAATCAACATAAAAATCAAGAGCCCCATTTCCAGTGCAAAAAATGGGAACAAGAAAATCAAAATAAAATATCGGAATCCGCTTACCTGCAGTAAGCAGTGTTAAGAACTGTCACGAGATGAGTCCAAGGTAGCAGGCATCCAGTACCCTCGACGAAATCACCCTGCAACGTTGCCGCAGGACGAAAGAAATATATTCAATCAACTTCAAATAATGCAAACTTGAGTTGTATCTATAACTCGCCTACTGAATGATCAGTGTTTTAGAAATGCCTGATCACACGCAAAGAAAATGCCAAGACAATATAATTGCTAGCCTCGCTGCCTGTAACAACTTCATAACCTTATTCCGTAATATACTACTATTAATGTTGTGCGAAGCGCACGAATAATTAACTCAGACATTTATATTCGGTATTTCAAGGTAACGTGACATTTGACCAAACTATTTATTAAACCTCGTTAAATTAAAAAAAAAAAAAAAAAAACGTTGATATTAAAAATCAGCGTTTAACCCTGTCTTTTCCAAATATCTACGACGTTGAGAATAAGTCGCGCCGGTTGGCCGGTGCCGCCAATGAATGCCTGCGGAAAAAAAGAACACCTTATGAAAATTTTAAATATTTGATCAGATCCTCAATGTAACGTCCGACGCGACACGCCAACGGCCCCAAAACAGAAAACCCCATACCCCCTCACGTCTTAAACGCAGGCGACCCCCCATTCGAAAGGCGCCTTCGCCCGGCCGCCCCGCTCGCCGAACCGCCGCTTTCCCACTTCCTCCACCCGCACACACACACACCGGGAAAAGCTGCTGGCTACGCCACTGGTTAGCGTATGTCAACCTTCTAAATATGCGCTAGTGCAAGCGACAGTCATTCCTGTTCTTGCTCTTTATGAACTTCGATGGTCTAAACCGTGTCTGCGTTCGCGCCACATACTAATTTTATCGAACGCTCGATGCCTTCAAACGTGCCAACATGTCCGCCAACCCTTTGTCTAAGGAAGACGGGGGTCGCCTTCCCGGGCGGTCATAACCGACGCCAACTGCCGACCGCGCAGAACATTTCCTTACCTGCATACGGTGCACACAACTTGGATCTTCGACTGAAGTCAATGCAGCTCTCTCGGTGACCTCGTAAGAAGAGACTGAGCCGAACAGAACAATAAAGAACGTTCCTGCGCTGGGACGCCTCCGTCGAACATTCGAGAAGGAAGACCGTTATGCCGACACGACCAGCCGCGTCGGCGGGGAAAGCTTCGACGCTCCCGGGCGGCCGAGCAGGCGCTCGGCCGCCCGGGAGCGCGAAGAATCACGTGCCATACGAGGAGATAATTAGCGAACTCGTTTGCGCCTCCCACAGCCAATCGCAGCACCTAGCCTTTGGCAGTGCAAAACAGATGCACCCTCTGGGAGGTAATACATGCCTCCTCTGTGCTCCTTCGCGGCGAACTTCACCTGATAGCACCGCATTCTTAGTGTCTGCTGCGTCTGAGGAGGTAATCAAGCGGGGCGCTTTACCCCCATGGCCGGGAGGAGGGTGGTAAAGGCGCTCTGTTACCTCCTTTTGGTCCCCTTTTTTCTAAGAGTGTAATGTTAACGAGCTTCGCTCCGGTTATTTGCTTCGGGTAAGGGCTAGTTTATTATTCTGGGCGCCAAAGCCCGTCTCTCTTCGACTTCTTCGTCTTCACCTGTAGAAGATCGGAACCCGCCCCCAATCGATCGAAATGGCAGCTTTTGTAACTGTAGAGGTCGCCACCTATCGACTTTGTAAATAGTCTACCGCATTCCTGTGGCGCCCCCTCTCGCTGTACTTAGTTGATGTCGCTTGATTAAATTCATTCCTCTGTTGTGTTCTGGAACGTGTCGGTCGCATCCTGGCTCGCTTCACCCTGTCCTCACGGTACGGGCCCTCAATTCATCAAACATGGTGTCAGACGTGAACCGACCTCGACGCTAGCCTTCAGGACACTACAATCATGTCCAAGGAATCCAGCCCGCAGTGGGTCGGCGTCAATCTGCGGCAGCCGGACGCGTTCGACTTTTCGAACGTCGGGACTTGGCCGACGTGGCGAGACCGCTACGACGACTATGTCAACGTGTCTGGGCTTGGACAAGCGCCTCAAGACGTCCAGGTACGCTCCCTACTCTACTGTATGGGTCCAGAAGCTCGTCCGCTGCTCAACACGTTCTCGCTCGACGCGGCGTCCCTCGCCTCGTACGCCGCAGTGGTTGCTCGCTTCACGGCGCACTTTGTGCATCCAGCCAACGAGCTCTACGAGTCTTCGCGTTTCCACAAACGCATCCAACAACCCGACGAAAGCGTGGATGCCTACTACGCGGAGCTGTGCAAGCTCGTGAAGCGCTGCAACTACCCCTCAGCAGCGATAGAAGAGCGGCTAGTTCGTGACAGGTTCGTCGTCGGCCTGCGTGACACGCGTCTCTCAAAGCAGCTGTGTCGGAACGCTAAGCTAACTCTCACGGAAGCCTGGACCCAGGCGCGTCAGTCCGAAGACGCCGATAAAGAAAGAGCGTCTGCCCGACCAAGCAACGAGAGTTCCCGTGCAGTCCAAGTCGACGCTACGAAAAAAGATAAAGTTCCATCCCGTCGGCGCTCGGACGCCAAGGCAGCTCGTGCACGTGGAGCTCAAGCCAGAGAAGGGCCTCCCCGTGAGTCATCGGCCTGTTCGTATTGTGGTCGCGCGCCTCACACGCGTTCAGACTGCCAAGCACGGGACTCGCTCTGCAACTACTGCAGAAAGAAGGGACACTTCGCCGAAGTGTGCCGTGCAAAGAAAGTCAAGCAAGGCAAGCTCGGCTCTATCCAGCTGCACGCTGTGGGAACACCCGCTAAGGCTAAGTACGTGGAAGTTACCGTGAATAACTACACCGCGGAATTCAAGGTGGACTCGGGAGCGGAAGTGCCTGCCGTACCGAGTGATTTCCCCAACGTGCCGGCCAAGCTTGACAAGATTGAAAGCCTGCTGACCGGACCCGAAGGTCAACCGCTGCGTGTGTTGGGGTCGTATCTGGCACGACTGCAGTGGCAAGGGAAGACAAGCTCTCAGCGGCTCTATGTGATCGACACCCTTTCCGTACCTCTTCTGGGTCTGCCTGCGATTGAGGCTCTCAAGGTTGTACAATTCCTTGGTGCTGTAGATGCTCCCGAAACAACACTACATGCCGAATTGTTTCGCGGACTGGGCAGCCTCAAGGACGAATACACCATTCGCCTGAAGCCAGACGCCGTGCCATTTTCACTCAGCGCACCTCGTCGGATTCCTATCCCACTGCGAGAGGTCGTCAGGCACGAGCTAGATAAGTTGGAAAGCGATGGAGTGATTCGTCGCGTCGACAAACCAACCACATGGTGCTCCGGACTCGTCGTCGTCCCGAAGCCTACCGGAGCGTATCGACTCTGCGTCGACCTAACACGGCTCAACGAAGTGGTACTCAGAGAGCGCCACATCCTCCCGATAGTCGAGCAGGTCCTTGGTCTCCTGGGCGACGCGGCCATCTTCTCGAAGTTGGACGCCACAGCGAGCTTCCATCAGGTCAGGCTGGCAGCCGACTCACAGGAACTCACTACCTTCATCACTCCTTTTGGCCGTTATTGTTTCTGTAGACTCCCCTTCGGCATCACCTCGGCGCCGGAGTACTTCCAGAAGCAAATGGCCAGAATCCTCGAAGGTCAAGAAGGCGTCGCCAATATGATCGACGACATTCTTGTTTTTGGACGTACCCAGAAGGAACACGACGCTCGGCTCAAGCAGGTGTTGTCTCGGCTAGCAGAAGCTGGCATCACGTTGAACAAAGACAAGTGCCGGTTTGGAGTCTCCGAAGTCTCCTTCCTGGGAGTTATTGTTTCGGCAGAAGGCATCACGCCACATCCCAGCAAAGTGGAAGCCATCCGGACCATGGATCCTCCGAATGACATCGCTGGCGTCAGACGCCTCCTTGGGATGGTAAACCACCTAGCCAGATTCCTGCCTCACATCTCTGACGTCACTGCCCCAATTCGAGTCCTCTTGAACAAAACTACGAGCTGGACTTGGCAGCATGAACAAGAGGCAGCGTTTGCCGAGATCAAGGAGCTGCTCACTTCAGACCGGTGCATGGCCAAGTACCACCCAGCGTATGCCACGACGGTTTCTGCGGACGCAAGCTCTTTCGGACTCGGTGCCGTCTTGCTGCAGACTCAGCCGTCGGGAGAACGTCGACCGGTCGCCTTCGCTTCGCGGTCAATGACAGACACCGAGCAACGATACAGTCAAACGGAAAAGGAGGCATTGGCGACGGCATGGGCCATCCAGCGGTTCGACGAGTTTGTTCGTGGTATAAACTTCGACATGGAGACGGACCACCAGCCACTTGTTTCGCTGTTTGGAAAGATGGTGCTTGACATGCTACCTCCGCGGGTACAGAGACTCAGGCTCAAGACTATGCGCTATCAGTTGCAGATGCTCTACGTGCCTGGAAAGCTGCTGGCTACAGCAGACACCCTGTCGCGGATTCCTACAAAGGCGCCCTGTCCTTTGGACACTGTGGAACTTTTTGCCACAGAGGTAGTTGACTGCTCCTCCGAAGTTCTGCCTGTCAGCTTGGAGGATGTGAGGAAAGCACAAGGCTCTGATGGCGAGTGCAGAGCACTAATCTCCTTTTGTCAGCGCGGGTGGCCGCAGACGTCAAAGTTACCACTGCATCTTGAAAGTATGCTGCGGTGATGAACGAACTATCCGTTTGCAACGGTGTTCTTCTTAAGGGTGCCTGCTTAGTCATCCCCTCTTCACTGAGGCTGCCGGTGCTGACGCTGCTACACGAGGGACATCAGGGAATTAACCGTAGCAAAGCCCGGGCTCGAGAATCAGTATGGTGGCCAGGCATAACTGCGGAGATCACTTCCATGGTTACCAATTGTGAACAGTGCGCCTCCACTCGTGTGAACCTGTCGGAGCCGCTGGTCTCCACCCCTCTCCCTGGTCGTCCGTGGGAAATGCTCTGCATGGACCTATTCCACCTTAACGGACAGACCTTCATCCTGGTGGTGGACTACTACTCCCGATTCCCAGAGGTTGTAACGCTAGGAAGCACGACAGCTCAGGTTGTCATCGACGTGATCAAGAGCATCTTCGCTCGCCATGGAATTCCTCAGCGCGTAAGGTCTGACAACGGTCCACCATTTTCTTCGAGAGAGTTCACATCTTTCGCTAAGTCTTACGGGTTTGACCATATGACCAGCAGCCCTCACTTTGCCCAGTCTAATGGAGAAGCTGAGAGGATGATCCGGACGGTAAAAGACCTCTTTCGAAAGTCAGATGACCCCCATCTGGCCCTCCTCACCTACTGAGACACTCCGGGAGTGAACGGTTTCAGCCCAGCCCAACTTTTGATGGGGAGGCAGCTGAAGACACGAGTTCCTAAACGCGACGAGCAGCTCCGTCCAAACTGGCCAGCGAAAGACAAAGTCACCACCAATGATCTAGCCTACAAAAGACAACAGGCTGCAGACTACAACCGGCGTCACGCGGCCAGGGACCTGCCGTCACTTCGAACTGGAGAGCAACTCTGGGTGAGACCTGATCAAGTGCGCGCTACAGTGTTGAGTCCTGCTCAACGACCACGAAATTATATCGTGGAAACAGAACGTGGTGGTGTTCTTCAAAGAAATCGCCGCCATCTTGTGCCTTTCGGTGGAGAGGCACAACCACAAGATCAGCCCGAGCCAGCGCAACACGTCTTGGTTCCTGAACGACTACGACCTGCAAGCCCGACAGGGCCACCCCCTGCACCTGAGCCGGTCCCGGTCCCAACTGACAGCGACGGTGTTGTGCGAACTCGTAGTGGCCGACGTGTTGTTCGGCCGACTTGTTTAAATTTGTGAAGTTTAATGTAGTGGGCTTCCTCCATCTTTCATCTTTCATAAAGGGGGGAGATGTAGAGGTCCCCACCTATCGACTTCGTAAATAGTCTGCCGCATTCCTGTGGCGCCCCCTCTCGCTGTACTTAGTTGATGTCGCTTGATTAAATTTATTACTCTGTTGTGTTCTGGAACGTGTCGGTCGCATCCTGGCTCGCTTCACCCTGTCCTCACGGTACGGGCCCTCGATTCATCAAACAGTAACCAGTAAAACAGTCGGGTGAACTACTGAAAGCTTTCGACACCGTGCATGGCCACCACAAAGGCCGATAGAGACGTCATGAGCCGAATTGCGTAGCCAACGGACTACCGTGAAGCTGGCAGGGTACCAGCGCTAGCTCGACCTGTAACGTTTACTACTACCAAAAGGAATAAAAGGAACCTACTCAAGAAATGAAGAGTACGTACCAGACGACGCATAGGTAATCCATGCGGTGTTTATTTGAGCTTAACGTCAAACAAATAATGGATTCGATCGACGTGCGAGTGACGAGAGGAGAGTCCGCCACCAACGCAGCCACGACCGGCTAGCACGGAACACATTCCCCCGCCACCATGGTCCCCCAGTCCCGCTCTCAACTCCGAGAATGATAAGCGCGAACAATACGGCGGAAAAACTGGACCTCTATCCTGAAAACAAGGTCAGCCATTCATGCGGGAAGGGCGCACTTAGACGAGAGGGTTGGGGCATCCTCTTCTGAGTCAGCAAGGCGCCCCTACGCCTGGCTGGGCTTTGCTTGTGTACGAAATCAAGGGAATCGCAGTCGGGTTTTTCGGGTGCATGTCTCTTTTTCGCTGCCCGAAACTCGCAATGCGTGCGAACAACCTGAAACAAATCTTTATAGAGTGCCAAAATAGGTAAATTTTGGCTTTGTATCGTGGATTAAACTAGATTTTGGAATGTCAAACAGGTTTGCCGAACGCAAGTCTCAAGAGATCACGCGTGATCGCCGGGAAACCGCCAACCGCGTCTCGGTGCGTCTGAACGGGGTCGCTCGTGATCCGCACTCGCAACCACTCCGCAAATGCATCTCAACCGCCAGTGTGAATGCGCCATTAGTGCTGCCACACTTGTGAGAAAAAGGAAATATTAAAACGGAAACACCAAGGCAGTGGTGAAACGCAGTTCACCAGTCTGACCCTAAAACAGCCCCAATTCGAAGACAGTACAAGTAGTTCGAAGAAGTGAAAGAACAACGTAAAAGCTACACCAAGGCTTGCATATTCTAAACAATGACAAGTAACATTATATCGTACCGACACACAAGTACTTATCAACCCTTTGAAGCATTAAATGCTTGCAAACACTGAGATCAAACGTTCTTCAGCACGAACAAAGAAATCGATTAAAATGCCGAGAGGTATAAAACGATTATTGATGCCGTGTAGGCACACCTGCAACTCTCAGGCTCACTTCTCACAAAATGCTGGCAGAAATAATAAAACCGTAAAGACCATTAAATAAGAACAAACAAAATCCGCATTAGCCCGACGCTGATGCAGGCTCAGCAAGTTCACAAGTTCGGAATCAGCTTCAAAGGTGAAACGACGTACAAACTCTTAAAGGGAAGCTGAAGAGCTTTTTGAGAGAAAAAAAGTGAGTTCATGGTTGATTCTGACGGGTTTGTGCCTGCCGAGTCCAAATATCGCAACCGTGTGACTCAAAAAATAGTCACTAAACGCGAAAAAAAGCGACGAAAACAGAAGTGATCGCCACAGCGGCACGACATTGGCTAGTCACGCGTGACGCGCCACTACGTCAGAAACGGTCCATCTCGATTCTCGCTTGCTCCGACGCTTGAGGAAGTAATCAAACGCCGAAGCTTCTGCTCTTGTAAATCGGGTCCGGCTTCTGATTTTTCGAAATCTTTCGTTGGATCCAAAAGAAGAACGTGTCCAGACGACCCTCGACGTGACAAAGTACGCGTTCCCGCCGTTGGCAAAGCAGAAAAATAACTCTCCGCTGTAATGCGGGCAGGCAGAAGGAACCGCTTGCACCGACGCGACACGGCCGGCTTCATACGTTTTGGAACATACTGGCCGCTACTTATTGTAATGTAAAACGTTGACAATAAACGGAGTGCTATTAACGGGACGCGTCAGGCCGGATTAGCGTGACCCTTCCCAAAACGGTCATCAGACGAGAAGAATTCGGCACACATCGTCCTTCATGCTTGGCAGCTGCTGGACACGTGAGCGTGCAGGCTGCATTGTTTGCCAAGGCTGAAGAGCGATGGGAGAGCTTCCCCTGAGGTGAGACGGGTGATGAGACAGCGTCGTCGATCTGCAACCGCGATGCCCTTGCGTGCTACGCGAATAGCTGCACAGGAGGTCCATCCTTGTGATAGCTGTACCCTCTGCTGCGTTTTATTTGTTTTCCATCAATTATTACGCAATTACAAAGCGGAGATGTGTGCCCGGCAGCCCTCAGTTTTATGTCGCATTCGTGGAAGCTTCCTGGGCCTCTTCATTCACACACACCTCTCAAGATTTGTTCACTGCATTAGTCCACCACCAAGCATTATCATCGTCCGATCGCATTTCTACGGCAGAAAGAACCACTGCATAACACACGAACTTTACACGAAACACACTGCATAACTTGTAAAAAAAACTCAATTCACAACAGACTGTCAAATGCTTCGTATCTCCAAAGAGCGCTCTTGAAGAGAATATGTATTTACCCATGGAAGGAAAATTTAACAAAATTTATGTTTACGTTTAAAAAATATGTGACCTCAAATAGTATCAGCAACTGTATAAAAAAAGTTCATGCTAAAACAAGTTGCACCATGAAAGTCTCCCAAGTGACTGGGTACCGGAGCAGATAAAAAAAAAAAACAAAATAAAACACTCTTGGTAACGGAGTTGGTCCGGGAAATATGGTCACTTCACCGATATAAAAATAAACCAAAACTAAAACACTAATATAAGGCGGTTAACACAAAAGAACCAGTGGAAGCCCGCTATTTGGCTACATAGTCGCGGCTTTTACAGTACACTGCACACAACTAATGACGTAATAGCTTTCTCTAGAACAGACAACCTTTAATCCCTACTGGTTTCGTCTCCTCTACGCGCGTGCATTTTAATGCGCTGAATCGCCTTCTTATCTTCAAAGATCGTCGGCAGAGCGTCGGGTTTAGGCGCGCCTTCTTCAGACCCAAACCTATGTGTACATTGTTTTCACATGCGGCGTCCGGAACACGTTCTGAACAGAAAACAGTGTGCTCGCTCAAACTCGTCTGTTTGCATAGCTTTGAAATCTCGGTGTCGGAGTGAAGAAGGCGGTAAGCGGGGAGAACAACTCCGACGAGCGCTGTTCGGGCAAGCCGACGGCTACACATGAGTGCGGCATCGTGCAACAGCGCGAGTCAGCTGCTCCGGCGATACAAGAAGTGCGCAAACACGTGAACAAAACAAGAGAATAATCAACGCATCAGGCGATATAGTCAATAGCACGACCGGTCAACTAATAAATGCAAGCGCTATGCGGCGGTAGAACGACGACGGCGCGGAAATTGCCGGTAGAGCAGCCTTCGAGGGAAGCGCGGACAGCCGCAGCGCGGGGTCCCCCAGCTGGGCCTTTTGTGACGTCGGCTCACGGGCTTCCTCCTCTCTCCCTTTCCCTCTGCTTCGGAGGGGCGGGGTTTACGCGCTACTTTGAACGCGGTTTTCCGGATAATCCGCGCATAAAATGACCAAACTATTGATGAGGATAGATAACTGGGCAAGTTGGTAGGAGTTCACGTTGAAAACAGCGCGACTGGGACGAGGACAAAAAGACATAGTCAGCGTCTGTCTTGTGTTCTCTTCGTCTTTTTGTCCTCGTCCCAGTCGTGCTGTTCTTCAACATGACCAAACCAATTTGATATTCATGATGGCTGAGGTCTAATAACCAGGCTCGGGTTTTTTTTCTAATGTTTAAAACGTCTTCAGCTTCCATTTTACGTAGCGATGTTTAAAAATGTAAAAAAAAAACATATTTTCAACTCTGTCGAGTGCCAAGGAGTTAGTTTTAGCAAAGCCGTTCTACACAACTGAGGCGTACTCAAGTTGCGATATCACTAACGAGGGGTACAGTGTCAGAAACGCAAACGGATTTTTAAATTTCTTGGTCATGCGACATGTGGCGCCTAACGTAGAGAGACGAGTTTACAACTCTTGTTATGGGATCATCTAACCTCAACCTCGAAACAGACATAACCCCCAGGTCCTTCATCTCAGACACACGCGGTAACGGCTCGCTGCAGATGCTATAAGCTGAAACGGTATTCAGCGTCTTCCGTGAAAATATCATAACTTTGGTTTTCAATCGGTTAAGACAAATATCATTAACCCAGCACCAATTATAAAAGGAACATCTGTCCTCTTGAAGCCTAATGTAATCATCAGTGCTATATGGAGTATTTGTTTGTAGAGTTTTATATCATCTGCAAACTGCAGAAATGAAGACTTAGAAAAACCGGAGGAAACGTCGTTTAGAAAAATAAAAAAACAGGATGGGACTTAAGACAGATCCCTGAGGAACGCCAGGGGAAGCCCTCGAAAATAGTGCGGCTATATTTTCAACCTGGACGTCTGCGATTCTATTTTCAGATCCTTTTGAATTCAGTCAAGAACTGAACCACACACTCCATAGGCGGCAAGCTTCGCTAAGAGGATAGTGTGGTTAACAACGTCGAAGGCCTTGCTCAAGTCAAAGTAGATAACATCCAGCTGACCTTTATTACAAACGGCCTGAGTAGCGGTGGACAAAAAAGTCACTAGATTTGTAGCAGCTAACCTGCCAGACAGGTCAACTGCTAATTTGTTATCGTGTTGGTAAGGGATGGCTATGTTACTCAACTTTAAAAATAGTAATTGATGTATGACCATTTTCAACAGCTTGGAAAACGAAGGGAGAAGAGAGATGAGTCTAAAATTAAGGTTATGTAACCTCTTGCCTGTCTTCAATATTGGAACAACAACAGCCACTTTCCACGTTTCTGGAAATATCCCTCACATCAAGGAGTTATTAAATATATCGCACGAAATGGATGTGAACATTTTATGCTGAGATTTAAGAACTGCTGGAAAAGAAAAAAAACGACGACGACTTTTTGAATCGCTAGCACCATTTTCTGCCACTCTTCCCGTAAGACTGAAGTGATATGCTATCCTGCTCAATTTGGCTACCTCAACATTTTCATTAGCCACTGGACCGTTTGGGGCTCTCACCGGGCACAACCCTGCCGGCTAAAAAGCGACTACCCAAACCACCCCACCTCGGACGCTCAAATGAATACGGTCGCGACCACGAGCCATATTTCGGCAGCGAAAACGCGTCAACCACTACAAGGGACGCAATTGACGGCTAAAGACCAAAATGACAACGTTCCATCGAAGAAACAGCATGCAAATCGCCGCCCGGAGCAAATTAGAGAAAGAGGGAACATCCAACTACTCGTTTCATGACGGCACTTCTGGAGACGAAGACGGCTTCACTCAAATCACAGTACGGAAACATCGCCCCGCCGGAATCCCACTGATGATCAAGCCCAAAAAAACAGAGAACCGCTTTTTGGAAAATCAACCCTAAGATTACAGCAAAAGAAACTGAGACAGTGCCACAAGAGACGTTACTAACACCACGCAAAAGGAAAGATGACACAATTACGGCCAACACGCGACGCTGAACTCAACGAACAGACTCCTTATGATGAAATTTCTTGTCGAAATCGACGTGACAGTGACCGTGTCCGAGTCATACACACGCAATGTTGGCAAGGTCACCGACATTCCTGTCGAATACTCAGACTACGGACTGCTAGACAACCTGAAGGACGCTGCTGTCATCGCATTCCAGCGACAAATTGCATATTCAAGGAAAGAAGACGGCAACATGGAGCAACAACCGACAGAGAGTGTCCTGCTTTACTTTCCAAAGAATCACCCAATGCCTGCACGGTTCCTATTGGGCTTCACCAGTCATCCTGTGATGGAGTACTTTGGGACCCTGGTACAGTGCTTTCGATGCCAACGAAATGGGCAACTCGTAGCAAAATGTGCGCTGGACCAGACAGCTACAAGGACTGAGTGCACAAAACTAATCCAAAGTGTGCAAATTGGGGGGGGGGGGGGGGGCAGTCACTGCGCTTTGTTTAGGCTGTCTTCGCAAAAAGGCAGCAGCTGCAGCTAGAAACCATAAAATTATGAATATATTAATAAAACAATCATTATCCTTCCCCGAATCTTCAAATCATCTACCCCCACTGCCTCCTTTACCACCTTACTGATCACCTCCACTTTTCCGTCGTCCAACTACATCGTCACAGCAGACACAAGCATCTCAACAGCCTCATCGGTGGCGGCATTCCGACGTAATAAAACGCCAACTAAACGCCCAGATCAAGTTCAAGACTTCATCGCACCTAAACTCGACAATTCCTGGTCAGACGCTTTCAAGAGACCGAACATCAAACCCCTCCATTATACCAGCACCCCGCACACAAAAGCGTAATATGCGCCGACGCGATAATCATGAGGATTACTTTGAGGCACGGATATCTAGTTACATCACGCTTTTGCTGGTACCGATGTTTTTTACGGTTCTAAGGCCAATACTCAGCGCCATGCCCGCAACCAACAATCTTCCAGAGGTAACAGCACAATTCGCAATGGAAAGATTACACAAGTCTTCACGAACATCAATGATTGAAGAGTATTCCGATGCCTGATTTGCACTGCCATATAGGAATATTTCAGTGGAATGCCAACTGAATACAGCCTTTTTTCAAGCAAACACCGTGGTTCTATCTGCCCGTTTTACATCTGTGGCTTCTGCACTCTTGAGTGCGAGTCTGCGCCGCATTTCCGGTGACGTCGGTCTTTCCGGGACTTGAGCCTATATAAGAAAGTGCTCGGCGTGGTCTACCTCATTACAGCGGACGATCCAGACACGTGTGCTTCTGCCCAAATCTCATCTTCTACCTTCTGTGCTTGCAGGTGGGTACAGTGATTGGTTTTTGAATTTATTATTTTGTGGTTGTCTGGATTGCCCAGCTGTTGTTTGTGTTGCTTGTATTTAGCATGGCAGAAAAGCAACCTTCAACCGTAACGGAAGTGGTGAAGATCCTAGCCGAGATTTCTACTAAACTGGATGATATGAAAACTAAACTAAGCCATAAAATTAATACAATGAACACAAAATTAGGGACAGAACTGGAGGGCATAAATCGGTCTATGGACTTTATGAATAAAAATTTCGGGGATTTCAAAAAAGACCTTGCTGCCGCCGTCAAAGAAATTAAAGGAGCTGTCCAACAGTTTCAGTGCTTTGCATAAACAATTTGGGAGTTGGTGCCTCGACCTTTCTTAAGTAAAGCACAAAAAACGCTTTAGCCTGCATGTCCTAGTTTTTATTTTAAAAATAGACAAAGATTGATGTTTCCGGCACCTCTCAACTCCTTCACCATCTTCCGAGTCACGTGCGCTGTGACGTCAATGGGGGTGGCGCGGGGTTCCGGTGAAGCTCTCTCTCTAGAGCCATCAGTGAGCAGCAAGAACTCATCCGCTCGCGACCGCCTGACCACGTGCTGGCGGGCGGGCACAGCGCGAACAATATGGTGAAAGGAGGAAAGTCTCATCCGGGTCCGACCATGCCCGTCCGGCTCTGTCCACCTCCCCCTCCGGCTTCTGGCGGCTGTTCGCGGTAGCAGATAGAGCTGACGGTTTTGTGGACCTAGGATAGATGGCGCCACTAAAACTCCGTATAATAAAAGTTTTGTCGATGATACCAGGTTTTTGACGCATTTATATTTATGTTGGAACGACACGATTTATAGAAAAGTTACCTTTTATCAAGCAGGTATTCGCGCAACTTGCTATCTTTCCACAAGACCATCATTGACGTCACGCCGCGTGTTTCTCATGGCTGCCACTCGCGGCAGCAGGTCGGGGAATATTCTAATTTTCGCCTCGCAATTACGCGGCGGAATTGCAACATTTCGAAGGAAGGAGGTGTGTTTTCTGTACTTTGTGACAAGATGAACAATGTCAAAAGTAGAAGATGCCAATTCTTTTTGCGTTAAAATCGTTGCACAGCTCCTTTAAAGAACTGAGAGCTGAACAGGATGCTCTAAAAGTTGAAAACAAGCGGCTTGCTGACGAGCTTTGTACGGTAAAAAAGGAGCTTCTTGACCTCAAACAATACAGTCGAACAAATAATCTGGAAATCAAGACACTCCCACAGAACCCAAACGAAGACCTTGAGATTCTAGTCGCTAAGCTTTCTGGTTGCGCAGAGGTTCAGGTGTGCCCCGCTGACATTGATGTTGTGCATCGTGCACGTACCTTCGAAAACCCAAGGGGTACAAAATGTGATTGCAAAGTTTGTGCGACGTAGTGTCAGAGATGAAGCCTTGACAAAGACTAAAAAACGAAGGCTTACGAGCGCTGACCTTGGTTTTGACACTTCTGTGCCAGTTTATGTAAACGAACATTTATGTCTCGAAAACAAAATCTTGCTGAGCAAAGCGATCCGCTGCAAGAAGGAAAAGAGATGGAAATTTGCCTGGGTGTTCCAGAGCAGAATTTTTATGCAAAAAAAATGAGACTAGTGATGTTATTTTGATAACCAGTGAAGACGACCTTTCCAAGATTGCGTAGACGGAAATGAGTTTTTGTTTTTGTTTTTTTCTGTTTCCTTTCTTTATGTCTGAGAACTTTTTACGCCCCTTCACTTGCATGATTTTCTGGAAGAAAAGCATTCCTTGTCAGATACGTTTCTTCATATGAATACTAGGTCAATAAAAAACAAGCATGATGAGTTGCATAATCTGTTTCATCAATTCGGACCACACTTAGGTGTTATCATGTTTTCCGAGACGTGGTATACAAGCAGTGCAGATTACTTCATTTTGCCCGATTACAAACATATCAGCGTTGATAGAGCGGGAAAAAGAGGCGGTGGTGTCGCTATGTTACTGAAGAAGGATATGAGGTACGAAATATTAAAGCAGTTTTCAATATTCACCGAATGGTATGAAATTTTGACTGCGCTTGTTAATGATACTATATTTTTCGTAGTTTATCGTCCCCCAAGTGCAGCCTTTGCGCCTTTTATTCAATGTTTTGAAGAGTTCTGTGGATTTGTAAATGATCATAACTATAGATCTCGCATCGCCGGTGACTTTAATATTGATTTGTTTTCTGATAGTAACTTGCAATTTGTGTTTACAACTCAGTTTCAATCCCTTGGTTTTTCTAATGTCATCAAGAACCCTACAAGAGTAACTAGTACAAGAGCTTCTCTTCTTGACTTGTTTATTACAAACCACGAACTTTCCGTACTCTCTGCCGGCGTCATTTCATCAGATATCAGTGATCACCTTCCAATTTTTATATCGGTAGGAAAACGTCACTTTAGACAACGTTACATTAGCTCGACGATTACATACCAACCTATCACGCAACACCAGTTAGATGCTTTCCGCTATGAAATTGAACATACAAATTGGTCTGTTATTTTTTAAACTCGATCGGTAGATGATGCTTGTAATTCTTTTTTGAACTTGTATATTCGAATATATGGCAAATATTTTCCATTTAAAACCGTAAAACACTCCAAAAACTCTCGCAAACCTTGGGTTACACCAAAACTTCTGACTATGATTTGCACAAAAAACAACTTATATGGTCAGTTTTTGAAATCTGGGGAAAACTCAAAACTTGAGATTTTTAACAAATATAGAAACAAACTAACAAGCATGCTGCGACAAGCGAAGAAAGATTATTACATTAATATGTTTAATATCGATGATATACGTCAAAGTGACGTGATGTGGCAAAGACTCAAAACATTGCTTAACTACAAACTACAGGTTTTATGCCAGTTGAAATTAACATAAATGGTTGTATAATGTCGGGGACGAATATGGTGAAAGCTTTTAATAGCTATTTTGTAGATCATACCATATCTCCTGTTTCTACTAATACTGTAAATAATGCACTTCAGTGCATGCCTTCACACTTGCCTAATTTTATATTTCTTTTTCCCACTGATGTATCCGAAGTATATAATATATTTATGAGCCTAAACAATAGTAGAAGGATTGATGCATACAATATGCAAATAAAACAAGCAAAGTATGTTCTAGATATCCTAGCATCATACCTAACTTATATATTCAATCTTGCACTTGAGTCCGGTGAGTTTCCTATCAAAATGCAGATTGCCAAAGTTAGAGTATTGCATAAAGGTAGTGATTTAAATAATATTAACAATTTTAGACCAATTTGTATACATCCAGTATTTTCTAAGACACTCGAAAAAATAGTTTCAAATAGAATTGTCTCTCATCTTGGGAAATACCTTTTAACTACAAATTCTCAATTTGGTTTCCGTAAAAGTTATTCCACTGAGTTAGCATTATTAACACAAAAAGAAATGATATTAAGAGCACTAGATAATCACTTATTAACAATCGGTATATATTTAGATTTCTCTAAGGCCTTCGACACAATAAATCCCAATTTCCTGATAGCAAAATTAAAATGCTATGGCATTCGTGGGAAACCATTAGGTTTGTTACAATCTTACTTACAGAATCGTACCCAGCTCGTGTCGATATTAAACTTTAAATCTGATGTTTAAAAAATAACGAATGGTGTGCCGCAAGGCAGCATTTTAGGCCTCCTACTTTTTTATTCTTTATATTAACGATATTGTGAATGTAAATCGTGATCTTAAAGTTGAGTTTATTATATATGCTGACGACACTAACATCTTCTTTTCTGATAAAGATATCCGTACTCTAGTTTCTAAATGTAATAGCTTCTTTATCGTGTAGAAAAATGGACAAAAGATAATCACCTTAAGTTAAATTCGCAAAAAACCAAAGTCATTTTATTTAAGAGGATATCTCAGTAGAATTTCATCTCCGATAGGAACTTTTCCGGAATCCAGATGGCTCTGGGGAGGAAGCCTTCGTACTCACCTGCTTACGCGGTATAGTGCCTTTCAAAACAAAAATAAAGAAAAAGCTTCTCTTTTTGTTCCGGTTATCAGCGGACGGCTTGACCCTGAAAGCCATCCCGTCCCTCCGCCCTGCGAGCTGCGAGAATGGCTTTGTGGGCCTCTCAGGCCATCGCGAAGGGGGCCCTTTGTCCCATTCTTACCGGATTAGGAAGAAAAAAAAACGCAGTTAGAGAACGCCTCTGTTGCAGATTGGAAAGAATTTGACGCTCACCAGAAAATTTACGTTGAGAAACTAGAAGATTTGAACTACACGAGCGGAACGAGGCAAACGACAGACAGAAGCCGTTCGAGACACTTCTGTGTAATGATGTATATTCAATTGATTTATTAGTGTAAATACAGTTTGTGTTTTGTTTTTGCGCTAATCGCCTGTTTTAAAATAAGACGCCCACACGACCTCTTCGATTCTGAAACAGCCTCATTTCACTGCCTGATACTTTGGATTCATTTGGCTCGGTTCTTCGGCTATTTTGCGTTCCGAGATTTTTCGTACGATACGATTTCCAAATAGCATGTAGACTGTTTATATCGTCATTACAAAAAACGAAATATGCCATATCATCATTACAAAGCAAAATATGCCATGTGTCGTGTCGTAATGCTGCGAAATAATCTACCACAAGTCAGAATGGCGTTGCGTACTAAATAGCGGCCCTAAGAGCTTACTTTTCATAAAGCAGTGCTTTGAAAAATAAAGCTACTCACTCTAAAAAGTGTCTGATCTCCTTGTGCGCAAAAAAGAAACGAAATGAACCAGTTCACGATACTGTCAGCAGTCATTAGATTCACAACTTTTTTTATACTTGGGAGAAGAGCGTGTTGGTTCAAGTGATGGATAAAGAAAGAATAAACAATTAATACTAAGACAACACAACCACATCTTTTTTTTTCTAGAGCACCGGATTTCAACGGTCACCATAATTTCTAAATCGGTGTCCGATGTCTAAATGGCACGGAATCAGAACTTTATGTTGTACTGCCGAAGTGCCAAAAATCAATAACCACAAGTTTAGACAGTGTTGCGTCTTATATACCTACTGTTCAAAGCGTAGTTCTAGTGTCACAAAGCTATGCCTTAAAACATTATTAAAACAATACCTTCCATAATTACGTGTTCCGATTAGTTCCAATAGTGACCTGACGAGATCATTTCTTTGCCTAGCCGTTTTGGAAACGGTTTAGTATTGGCTGATATTATATTACACGATAATTTTGCCTTATCAATTACACGATAATTCTTGCAAGGCAAAAATTATCGTGCCTACAGTGCCAGAGTGCCTATAATTTTATTCGTGCGATCCTAATCTCCCGGGGACAACACCGCTCTACCCGTGACGTCACGGCGGGGATAGAGCAACCAATCATTACACTGATTTCAAGCTCGTTCTCGCGGCTAATAGAGGCACCATATTGGCGCGGACGGCTTCCAACTTCGCTCTCAGTCGGAGTTGAAGTTTCCACAAACCTGCGAGTTGTTACAAAGAAAGGGTGACGAAACGACGAACATTGTATGCTTCCACTTTGCGCGGGGGATAACGCAACTCTCAAAGAGAACAGACCCATCTCACCAGGCAGTTTGACTACGCCACCGCTGCCGCAATGCATCGAGGGAACTTTAGTATTTCAGCACGTGCCCGAACCTCGCTGGAACTCTGCGCGTGAAAAGCACGTAACGGCACGAGCCGTCTCGGACACTGCCACCTGCTTCTTGCGAACTAAACTTTTGTCGGCTTCACGCATGCGCGAACGCTTGGTGAGGTCGGTTTATTAGAGGGGGTCCAATGGTTTGTGGCTAGGGTACGCATCGTTATATGGCATATCGAGAATCTGGACCTTCTTTGTGTTTATTGCCAATCGCTCTTTAGGGGGAAAAATAAAGGGGGAGGTTCACAAACCTGTGCCCGAGTTGTCGTCGAGCAAAGCAATAATCGGGAAAATAACCCCGAAGGAAAACAAAAAAAACGGCAAACGCGTAGGTTCCAGGACATTTCATCGAACGCCGTTTCATCGAAAAAGTGGTCGTCCCGTACCGAAACGTTCATTTACAACACTTGGCCGGTATTTTTAAACAAAAAATCCTAATAGCCGGCCAAAAAACGTGGCTAACAAAACAAAACGAAAAATTCGGGGCTAGTGGAGGGGGAGGTGGCGGAACCCGAATCTATCCGCTTGGGTACACCCTATGCAGGCATGTCCTCCGTCGTCCCATCCAGGCGTCTGTCGTACGAGAGGACAATGAGAAATTATCAAATTTTATTGCAGAAACCTATGACGCATTCAATGAAACGGCGTTCGATGAAATGTCCGGTGTAGGTACGTGTGACCTTCTAGTGCGCAACAGAACCTAAGGTGTCTCACTTTGTGAAAATGTGATGGCTGAAAACCAGCATCGTCTTTCAGGCCCGTGCGATCTTTTGCGGTTCCGATATAAAAAAGGTTCAGATCCATGCCGAAGTCACAAATCTCGGCAAATAGTTAATAGAAGAAAATCTCACCGCAAGACCGACCGACGTGGAGAAAAGCTCATCGGAATCTTGATGAATGAAGTGGAACCTCACCTACTATGTTCGTTTTCGGAAATGGCATTATTTTGGTATATGGATATTAAAAACATTATTTTTCGTATTTTTTTTTATTTGTTGTAACTTATGACTTTTGGTGAGATGGGTCCTGCCACAATTTGGGGGCTCTCTGTGGTCGTCGGGTGCAATGAAGAGGTCACTTCGTTACTGTTCACAAACCTCAACGTTGAGGCAATGTCTTTATAGAAAAAAAAGACGTGTCTATCCCTTTGTTAATTGTTCCCATTCTGCAAAACTGTGGACTTCTGCTTCTTCATTCCTATTGGTGTCTGCAATATACGAATATTGTAAATATCTCTCCGTTTATACCTCTCCGCAAATACTAAATTTAAAAGCTTGATCGTATAACTCATGAGTGGGTTTATCTCAGCATCTGTCAGATTTTCGGTGAAATTTTCTTTGGTGAGCTTTTCTCCCGTGATGTTGTGCTGTTCTCCGGTGTTGCGCTGTTCTCCGGCGGAGAAAAGCACACCGGAAATTCGGCGGATGCGGAGAAGAGCTCACCAGACTTTGGATAGATACGGAGAAAAGCTCACATTTACAAACCGTTTTAACATTATTTCTTCGCAGCTCTCGATATTTTATCGAACTCTGTTCTATCAAAGTCATTTAAATGAACGCCATGTAATTGAATCCAATTTCATCGAAGCCGTTTCGTAGAACACCGTTTTATCGAACGTCATGATGGGAATTCTGGCCAGATCGTTTCTCGTTTTTGTAAATAGTGTTTTTTTCTTTGCATCCAAAGGATAAAGATAATGTCACGAATGACAAATGATGAGGCGGTGAATAACTGAAGAAACTGAACGTTTAATGGGGCGAACAAAATAGAAGGTTGGCGTTGCAGGCGTCGATGTCGACGAAACAGCAGGATCGAAACTGACTCCGGCTCTCCACGCGGAGCTCCTTATGTACACGCGTGGGCTTCTGGAACAATCGGCGTAGAAGGTTCGGCGCCTAGAATATTCTAACCTCGAATAAGCAACAGGGTTCTCGAAATTACCAGAACGCGACATTACAGAAACAATAAGAAGGTGAATCCGCGGCCAGGCATCGAAGATAAGCACGGTAACCGTTAGGCCACGGGCGCGCAGCCTACTTGGCTAGCTGCTCACGCGGCAATATTATGTTCCGTTTTTCTTTTGCTTTGTAGTAAACAATGACCTCTTTCGGTTATGTGGCCTAAGACGAACTTGATACTTTTTGGGAGGTCAGGAGTCGTCGGGTGCCAAGACGGAGGTCACATTGTTGCTTTTCGTAGTAGTACTCAACATTGAGGCAATGTCCTGTCTCCATGTAAAAGTTAACAGAAAAAAAAGCGTTCCCCACTTTTTTACGTGTTCACATTCCGCAAAACTGTGGATTCGTCTTCCTCTTCCCCATTTTTCTTAGAAGGTAAGCTATTCTCCTGGGGCTGAACGAGAACACTTGGTTTTACAGATATACGAACACGCAAAAGCGCAGCATGAGCGCTGAGCAAAGTGCGGACGTGAGTTTTAAATATAAACACCGCAGTGCAAACAATAATAAAATATTTCGTAACTAAGCTTTTCTCCGCATTTGTTGGTTTTGCATTGAGCATTTCACTAGTGAGCTTTTCTCCGCCGCCCGTTCTCCGGTGAGATATTTTGTCCGCCGCCTAACAGTAACAGCCGACCAAGGGCTTATCGCAGCCAAGACAGTACAATCGACGAACACCATAATAAAAGATGTGCGTGTTCTTGTCTGATACATTCGCCTCTATTTCATAAAATACTGAATCAAGAGTGTGTTGGTTCGGGTCAAACAAAGAATCTTCAGCGCAACTTTCACAACTTCCAAATAGCTACGTGTCACGCCTACTACCAAAAAGCTTGTTCTGTTTTTAGCTTCACTGAAATTTTTTTCGCAATGTTTGTTTTATTTCGGTAGAAATCCGCCTCCACAAGTTGATATACAAAGCGAATGTCGAACTTAAAACAAAATCGACGAACTCACGTATGGTTCTTCCACATTTAAAATAGGTAAACATTTTAAATGCATCTCTGCAGAACATTTGAAATCGCCAGATCAAATCACCTATCCAACTTCGAACACAAAGAAGTGGTAAGACAGTATCTACTCTTTGACGCTTCGGTTGCTTTTGTCTACCTGCATTTGCTAACTTCAGGCCTCGCGCAAGGACCGCTTGAAGCGTGAAATCTTTCACTCTCAATTTCTTCACCCAAAATGCCAACAAAGAATGGAAAATCCTCCCAATGACGCGCTCCGGCGATTGAAAACTAATGACTCTCACCCACCCGCTAAACATCTCCGCCGCCAAAAAAAAAGGAAAAGGAACTTCTAACTATCATTTGTGCGACCCCGAAAACACCAACAAAGAACCGAACAGCCTCCCAAGGACGCGCTCGGGCGATGTACAACCTATTACTCACTAACGCGATAACCCGCAAAATATATCCGCCCCAGTCAAAAAAGAAAAAAAAACAAAAAAAACGATCTGTTTCGAGAGGCACCCTTCCTCAAAATCCCGACTGTCAACCCGACGACCTTGAAGATGCAAGTAGTCCGGGGCGCAATAACACATTGCGCAATTTCAAGAGCAAGTTTTGCGGACAGACTCATAGATGGCGCCAGGTGACAGCTGGATTTTTTGATGCTTTGATAGGCTACAAACTTAGTTAAATTTTCTTACAATGAGAATCTCTGGAAAAAACATCTTGTAAGAGATATATCCATATATCCTAAAAGTCCTTGTCTTGAATATTGTCGAGCCTAAATTTGTATGTTGGCCCCGGTTTATTTTTAAATGTTGATGAAGAACGGAACGAAAAAAAAGGCTTTTTCAAGCATCCTGAAGTTCCCGTAAAAACTTTTAAGCTTGAAAATCGGGAAATGTAGCGCCGCAATATTACTTAGTTTTTTATTATCTTTCTAATAAAACCATTCCCAAGGCAATCCGTTCGGTGGTTCTGGAGAAAAAATACCAAAAAGTTGCCATTGAAATTGCATAGGGCTCGGTAGCTGCGATATCCTCTTAAAAGTCAACATGCTACAGTTATGATCCCAAACCTACTGATTTTGAACAATGAAGAAATTGAAATTGTCGACACTATTAAGACTTTGGGCGTTTGGTTTACAAATAGTATGTCTTGAAATAAACCTGTTGATTATCTTTCGTCTTAACTGTCGAAAACAGTGGGGTTGCTAACCAAGTTTAAATCATTGTTACCTCGTTGTGTTAAGCTCTAACTTTAAAATGCTTTGGTATGTTCCACACTTAATTATTGTCATCTAGTTTGGGGAAATACAACAAAAACAAATATAAATAAACTACATATTTTACAAAAGAAAGCTGTGCGTGCTATTGCCAAAGTTTTATACTATGATCATACTGAACACTTGTTCTCGTTGTTTGATATAAAACCAATTTCAAATATTTACAGGTCCCGACTTCTTGTGACGTACAAGAAGCCTACGCAGTTTAAAAATAAGGTTTTTGAGGAAATATGTAACCTAGTCATTTTCACTTCCTCATATCAACTCCGCCCTAAAGAAAAATGGTTTGTTTCACCATCACATACATTATACTATAACCACACGCTAAATTACCAACTAACTACTTTAATAAATGAATTATTTTTAGAAGGTGTTGATATTCATGCAATGACGCTGGCAGAGGTACGAGCATTATTTTAGGGTTGTTTTCTTAGGTACGGCTAAGGCATACGGGTCACTGTACCATTGTATACCACGATGAATGTATTAATTTCATTTTTTCTCTTGTTTTGGTTTGATCTGTAGTTTGTACATTCAAAATAGTGTCCTTTCTCTCAATGCAGCTATTTTGTTCGTTTTTGAATTTGCTTAGGAATCGCCTGGTGTAAAGGGGGCCAGGACCTCCGTCCTCCGTTTCAGTTTGTCTTCGTACCCCGTTTAAGTAATGAAACAAAATAAAGATTTATTATTATTATAAAAGACAGTTGATCTTCGTCAATTTCTTAAACAGAACACTTTACAACTACTTCCATTAACCAAAGCTCGCGTGGACAATGACTTTCGCCTTTAAAACTACATGCAGTAGCAATCATCTAGTCAAAAATGTCAAAGTCGAACTATGCTAGCTGTACGAAAGAATCTGGTATCGTTGCACCTATTCTCTTTGACATAAAAGATCCCACAATTCGTTGCCTGCAAGATAGGGTGTGGTAAGTCTTCACTTACTGTTTTCAGCGTGTACATCGAACGTCAAGCTTCAATACCTTCATTTGGGTTGTTTCGAAATATTTCGTCACGTATCTGATCCTTTTATTATATGTGGAGACGTTAACTGACACCACATAATGTGCAAGAGTTACCTTTGCGATCGACGTGGAATTGTCATTGCCGAGTATGTGGCCAAGTAGACCATATGCGTCCTCAACGACACATCACCAACCTGTGTTCGTGGCCCTATTTATTGCAGCTGTTTAGACCTCTATGTTCTCCAGACATTTCACCTCAAGTGACATGAGTAACAGACAGGGAAACCCGAGGTAGCGACCATTTTTTCATTATCTATAACACCCTTTTTTAATAATGGGGGTCAGCAACATATGGCACGGATAACAAATTGGCCGATGTTTAGACACTTAAACACTTTGAACCTTACCGATTTGAAAGAGCTTAATATATTTGCGAACTCGATTTTCCTTAATTGCGAACGAGCAACGCGTCTTGTACCTGCACCCAGCGGACACTTTGGCGTTAGTGGTGAATACAAAATGCTACGCTCAAAAAGCCGAAGAGCAGAACGCCGCAATAGAAAATCAGGTAGTGTTGAAGACTACAACCAGGCCCAACATATCCACAAGCCTATGCGTCGAGAGATGCAAATTCTTTCAGTCCGCCGATGGAGACATTTCAGCAAAATTCTGACCAGCATCACACCTATTTCAATAGTATGGAAAATACTTCCTTCTTTTCGCACACCGGTTATTGATGAACAACCTTTCCACGCGCTAAAATGTTTGAAGGTACTACATCGGAAGTGAAAACCACGGATGAATGACGCGCTCTGTTAGCTCAACAAAGCGACGTGATAAAAAACTTTCCGATAACGTTCTTCAAAGACAGAGGCTACTCGTACTTTCGAGAACGAGACTCATCTAGCGCATTCGGAGCTAGAGCATAAAATCAACATGCGTGAAATTGATTGTGCGCTTCCAACACCCGCCAATCAACAACTCGTGGTCTAGACAAGATCACCTACGATGTACTAGGAAATCTCGGCCTCGATGCCACCAGCGCTCTTCTCGAAATATAGTTTGGAGAACAGAGACGACGCCAGAATCCTGGAAGAAATCCAGATTTTAATAACATGGGCCCAACCTAAGAGCACGGGCTCAAATTCCTTGGGTCCATGCTGTATAAACTATGCTTCCTCGTGTTCAGTCAAAATCAGAGCCCGCAAGGTTAGATAACATACCTGAGCAATATCTTGCCATGGGCCAAGCTCGGGATTTACTTCTGGAAGTTTCTTACCAGCGTTGATGCATTGGACGCTTAGAATTGCAGCGATGGCGAGCAGAACCCGAGACATTGTTTCAGCGTTTGCGGATCAAATAAACTGCCTTATATGAAAAATAATCTCTTTATGTACGCTCTGCACCATAATTTGTAGAATGAACAATTATAGGGGATTCTCTTTTTTCGCAGTTTGGCCGAGCGAGGGTTTAATTCTGTGTAACTATGTTATAAAAGGAGGGAATAAATATGAGCTATTTTTTTTAATCTAAATGTCGAAAAACAGCCCTGCGATAAGGGTTATTTTTGAAGTTCATAAAATATAAAAACACGAAGAACTTTATCTGCGCGTTTGCTGTCAGGATAGCGAAAACATCGTCATTAGAAAAATGTATGTTCATACCAGACTATTTATGTCAAAACGGAAGTTGGTTAAAACACGCATAAATTTCAGCTACATATGCATAATATTTATAGCTACTCTTAAAACGCAATTTTTGCGCAGACCTGTCGTTTTACCTCCGCGATATACGAAAAAAGGCTACAGTTTTGTATATAAAATATTTTCCAACGACCTTTATTATTAAAGTCTCGTAATGCATAAAATGCATTAAAGGGAATTGGTGAGGGAATCGGTGTGTCATGTAATATACATTTTCCCGCTATGTTTAGCGGGGAAACTGAATGATTGTATTGGTCACGTGACGTCAAATCATGTCATGTCGATTTCCCCCGCTACGTTTAGCGGGTAACTGAACTGGTGTATAGGTGACATGACGTGAATTTACCGTTAAATTTAGCAGGAAAACTGAATTGATGTTTTGACCACAAAACGTGAATTTTTCCGCTAAACTTGGCGGGAAAACTGAGTTGACGTATAGGTGACGTGCCTTCAATTTCCCCGAGGTGTAGAGGTCACGTGACGTCAACGTTTCGACACCAATGTTGTACAGTCAGTATAATAATATTAATAATAATAATAATCAGTTAATCAATCATTCTTTATTCTGCAGTGCCTAGGAACAACCCTGAGGTCCTGATGCTGGTAGCAAATACCGTTGAGAATAATACAGGAAACTCCGGGGTAAAATGGGAGACGGAAGTAGAAAGCGATCCTGGCGGTATGGAGTGGACAACTCGCCACTTTCCCCGGAAATGAATCAAGTGGGTCTGACTCACTAGAGAAATTGATAGTTTATGAAAAATTCCCTTTTTTTGATGGAGCATAGGGAGCATAAGCTCGTGATATTGGACCTCTTGGTATTTTAATGTCAAAATGCAGTGTGTTGTATAGAATAGTCAGGATTTGTATAGCGATTTTGTTCAATCTAAATAATTATTAACCTTTTCTGAGCTTGTTTATTTATTTGTTTTATTCCTACCGAAACATGTCTTATTAAATGCCCTTGTCTCCATGTGACCATAATTGGCAATAAGCATCAATTTTTTATGAGACCGACTTGAAATGACTCTAGGTGACTAGAAGTTATTATTATTGATAATTATGTGATTTTTTGTTTGCTTACTCCTATGAACGGCTTCAAGTAGCTTTAGTTGGCTATTAACATCTTTTTTGACCACATTGACCTTAAATGGCTGCCAATGGCTATTGATGAGATAATTGACAATTATCTATTTCGGCGTTGGTGAATGCATATGGTTTCAACTGGCTATTATTGGCTATCAGCCTCCACTTTTATATATATTTCATAGATATGGCTACAAATTTTAATAATGAGTAATGAAAACTGAGCTATTTCTGTTTATAAACTGGAATGACTTTAGGTGGCTATTGTTGGCTATTAGATTTTATTTCTGACCAGATTGGCTCAATGGCTACTAATGGCTGTTAGTCAGTATAATAGCAATTATCTGCTGTCTGAGTGTTTATGAATGAGAATGGTTTCAAGTGGCTATTATTGGCTAGAAGCACTTATTTTCGAATAGATTGGCTGCAAATGGCTATAAACCGCTATTAGTGGATAAGTATTGCTTGAGCTATTTTTATATTTACGAAATGGAATGGCTTCAAGTGAATAATGTTGGCGATTTGTGTTTATTTTTGACCAGATTGAATTGAAATGGCTGCTGATGGATATTGATGAGATCATTAAACAATTATGTGCTATTTCGGTGCTTAAAAATGAGTATGGCTTCAAGCGGCTATTATTGGCTTAAGCATCAAATTTTAGATAAATTTGATTGAAATGGCTGCAAATGGCTATTAGTGACTAGTGTTGATATTTATGGGCGTTTTAGTGTTTCCTAACTGGAATGACTTTAAGTGGCTATTGTTGGCTATTTGCATATCTTTCTGACCAGATTGGCTTCAAATGGCTAGCAATGGCTATTGTAAGTATAATTGACAATTATGGGCTATTTCAGTGTTTATGGATGAAAATGGCCATAAGTGGCTATCACTGGCTATAAGCATTTATTTTTGTTGCAGTGGATTGATTTGGCTACAAATGGCTATTAGTGACTAGTGTTGATAGTTATGAGCGATTTTTGTGTTTACCAACAGGAATGGCTTTAAGTGGCTATTGTTGGCTTTTATCATCTATTTCTGACCAGATTGGCTTCAAATGGCTAGCAATGGCTGTTGCTAGTATAATTGACAATTATGGGCTATTTCAGTGTTTATGGATGAAAATAGCCACAAGTGGCTATTACTGGCTATAGCATTTATTTTTATTGCAATGGCTTGATTTGGATACAAATGGCTATTAGTGACTAGTGTTGATATTTATAAGTGATTTTTGTGTTTACCAACTGGAATGGCTTTAAGTGGCTATTGTTGACTTTTATCATCTATTTCTGACCAGATTGGCTTCAAATGGCTAGCAATGGCTATTAGTCTTATATATTGACATTTATGTGCTATTTCAGTGTTTATGGAAGAAAATGGCCATAAGTGACTATTACTGGCTATAAGCATTTATTTTTATTGCAATGGCTTGATTTGGCCACAAATGGCTATTAGTGACTAGTGTTAATAGTTATGAGTGATTTTTGTGTTTACCAACTGGAATGGCTTTAAGTGGCTATTGCTGACTTTTATCATCTATTACTGACCAGATTGGCTTCAAATGGCTAGCAATATCTATTAGTCAGTATAATTGACATTTATGTGCTATTTCGGTGTTTATGGATGAAAATGGCCATAAGTGGCTATTACTGGCTATCAGCATTTATTTTTATTGCAACGGATTAATTTGGCTACAAATGGCTATTAGTGACTAGTGTCGATAGTTATGGGCGATTTTTGTGCTTACCAACTGGAATGGCTTTAAGTGGCTATTGTTGGCTTTTATCATCTATTTCTGACCAGATTGGCTTCAAATGGCTAGCAATGGCTATTAGTCAGTATAATTGACATTTATGTGCTATTTCAGTGTTTTTGGATGAAACTGGCTACAAGTGGCTATTACTGGCTATAAGCATTTAGATTGGCTTAAAATGGCTACAAATGGCTATTAGTGACTAGTGTTGATATTTATGGGCGTTTTAGTGTTTACTAACTGGAATGACTTTAAGTGGCTATTGTTGGCTATTTGCATATATTTCTGACCAGATTGGCTTCAAATGGCTAGCAATGGCTATTAGTGAGTATAATTGAAAATTCTGTGGTATTTCACAGTTTATGGGCGAAACTGGCTTCAAGTGGTTATTATTGACTATAAGCATATATATTCTTTATTAAATTGGCTTGAAATAGCTATAAATGGCTATTAGTGGCTAGTCTTGATAGTTATGAGCAATTTTAGTTTACTAACCGGACTGGCTTTTAGTAGCTGTTGTTGGCTATTATTATTCATTTTTGACCAGATTGGCTTCAATGGGCTAGATATGGCTATAACAAGTAGAATTCTGGATATTCATGAATAGCCATTCATAGCCATTCAATGGATATTCATGAATAGCCATTCAATGGATATTCACGAATAGCCATTCATAGCCATTTGAAGCCAGTCTGGTAAAAAATAGATGGTATTAGCCAAAACTAGCCACATGAAGCCATTTCAGTTTGTAGACAAAGAAATAGATGCTAATCATAAATACTGGTCACTTTAAGCCATTTGTAGCCAATTCAAGCCACCCAGGTCAGGAACAGATGATTATAGCCAATTATAGCCAATCCAAGCCAACCAATTTAAGAATAGATGCCTATAGCCAATATTATCCAGTTGAAGTCATTCAAATCTTACACACTCCAATTGCATAAATTGCCAAAAATAGTCGCTAATAGACATGTATAGACATTTCAAGCCGGTTTGGCCAAGAACTGCCCGTAGCCAATAATAGTGGACACTTGAATCCATTCATATTCAAAACATCATGAATACTATGTCACTAATTGTCACTAATGTTCATTCTGAAGCGATGTAAGGTGATATTGTTAAGATGATAGGCTATTGCTAACAATAGCCACTTGAAGCCATTTTCATTCATAAGTATAGAGTAGCAGAATATTGCGACCAATAAGCACTAATAGCCATTTTTTTCGCAATTCGAGCCAACCAGGTCAATAACAGATGCCTATAGCCAATAATAGCCATTGGAAGCCAACTCAGCCTGCATAAAATCAAATAAGTCGAAATAGTGACTGATCGTCATCGATAGTCACTAGAAGTCATTTGGACCCCAAATCCGCCATATAGCTTATAGACATGATAATATAGCCAATAATAGCCATATGAAGCCAAATCAGTCTGCACACAATCAGGTAAGTCGAAATAGTGACTATACTTCGTCTCACCTTAGTATGGACTATTGTTAGCCGCGCGTGTAAAAGCGCGAGCTAGTCGCTTTGAATGAAGCCGCGACGGCTGCACGAGCGCTCGTGCAGCAAGTGCTCTAGTCAAGGCAGTCAAGGCTGGCCGCTCGCGCTAGCACAGCCTTTGCGGTTAGTCCATGCTAGGGTGAGACGAAGTATAATAGCCATTGATAGTCACTAGAAGTCATTGGGACCCCGAATCTGCCATATAAATAAAAACATATGATTGTATAGCCAATAGTAGCCATTGGAAGCCAACTGAGCCTGCATAAAATCAAATCAGTCGAATTAGTGACTGATAGTGATTGATAGCCACTAGAAGTCGTTTGGACCCCAAGTCCACCTTATAATTTAGAAACATAATCATATAACCAATAATAGCCATATTAGGCCAACTCAGTCTGCACACAATCAGGTAAGTCGAAATAGTGACTAATAGCCATTCATAGTCACTAGAAGTCATTTGAACCGCGAATCCGCCATATAAATAAAAATAATGATTGTATAGCCAATAATAGCCATTAGAAGCCAACTCAGCCCGCACAGAATTAAATAACTCAAAATTGTGACCAATAGTCATTAATAGTCAGTATAAGTCATTTGAACTCCGAACCTGCCAAATAATTTATAAATATAATTATATAGCCAATATTAGCCATATGAAGCCAACTCAGTCTTCACACAATCAAATAACTCGAAATAGGGACTGATAATCATGGACAATCACTAGAAGTCATTTGGACCCTAAATCTGCCATATAATTATAAATATGAATGTATAGCCAATAGTAGCCATTGGAAGCCAACTCAGTCTGCACACAACAAATAAGTCGAAATAGTGACTGATAGTCGCGGAAGTCATTTGGACCCCAAATCTGCCATATAATTTATAAACATGATCACATAGCCAATAATAGCCATATGAAGCCAACTCAGTCTGCACACAATCAAATAACTCAAAATAGTGACCAAAAGTCATTAGAAGTAACTAGAAGTCATTTGAACTACATATCTGCCATGTCAAATTTTGATAAAAAAGCCAAAATTAGCCATTGAAAGCCAACTCAGTCCGCGCGCGATCAAATAACTCAAAATAGTTACAAATAGTCATTGATAGTCATTAAAAGTCATTTGGAACCCAAATCCGCCATGTAATTAGGAAATAAAATCAAATATCAAATAATAGTCATTCGAATCCAATCTGAGACATAACCTTACAAATATGACGAAATTGTACCTAATTGTCATTAAAGTCTATCACAAGTGGAACTACCTAATAAACAGCTGCTTGGTCTATATGCCCCGAAATAGCTTAGGATATTGGCCCAGAGCCATTACTAGCCCTTGGAAGGCAATCTAGTTTATACTCGTCCAAATAACTCAGAAGTACAATCCAATAGTCATTGCACTCATTAGAGGCTAACCAGGCCCCCAAAACGACAGGTAATACTGAACCGGACACTATTTCTACTTCCTGATAAATACTGGCTCTTCGTTAAACAGCCAGTGTAGCATTTACTGGCTGTAATTACTACGTTGTGTAGCATTTCCAGCCTCATTGGAAGTGAATCTCTAATAATTTAAAATAATGACCCATGGAGCAATTACGTATCTGAATTGCTGTGCTTTATTTCTAACTGCAAAGAGCCAGTCATTACCGCTAGTAACAGCCATAGCATTTAGAGTGGTCCATAAACTGTCAACTTAATAGAAAGTGACTAATTGCCAGTAGGTCATTTGTACCAGGTGTAATACATAGGTTCATATAATCTAAATACTTACTGCTAATATGAAGCGCACCTCATTATTAGAAATACCATGTATCAGCTCTTGCTCAATTGAAATCGGCACGCCGATTTGCAATATGAAGTGGGTGTGGCGGCCAGCGCAGCAGGATGATAACACCACTCTTCGTCATACAGATTGCCCTGCTGATGGGATCACTACCGCCGAGCTTGGCTGGAGGGACCAACATCGAAAAGACGGACAGCACGAGCATCGCGGTAACCGGCGATACCACGCGAGCCATGGGCGGCTTCTCCGACAGGGCATTTTTTGCCACGTCGGTCCGACTGCCACGGGTACCGCCACCACGAACCACGAACGGATCCGTCCGCACAGATCAAGGCGTCACCAAGCGACCATCATCGGCAACGTCATCGGAAACGACTATATCAGCCACGACGAGCGTGGATCGGTTCAGTGGGTGTGGCGGCCAGCGCAGCAGGATGATAACACCACTCTTCGTCATACAGGTTAGTGGCAAACGCCATTATGGCTTGAAAAGTGACGCCATGTGTCTTATTGTGCTGCCACACCCACAACGGCTACTATGTATTGCTTCGGAGTGCCTTGACGTTGTTTGTTATCTTCTTTTGCTCTCGGGGGACATTGAGAGTAACCCGGGACCAATCACTTTGGATGAAATAGACAAAACGCTGCACAAACTTTTAGAAGGTCAGCAAGACATCGTTGGAGCAATCAATGAAATCAAATCGAACCAACGTAAAGTCGAAGCTAGAATGTCTGCGATTGAAAAGTGTGTCGATTCATTCAAAAACGTTGAAACAAAAATTGACGCTTGCTCCACTACCATAGTTACTTTGAAGCAAACAATCGGCTCCCTAGAGAATAAGGTAGACGATTTAGAAAATCGAATGCGCAGGAACAACTTAGTATTTTCGGAATTCCTGAAAGCCAAAATGAAACTAAAAGTGACTTAGAGCAAGCTGTCGTCTCGGAAATTCTTCGCGACAAACTGGACATTGAAAACGCTGAGGTAGAGAGGCTGCATAGGATTGGAAAACCATCAACAGGAAAGCCACGGCCGGTAATCATGAAGCTTAGGGAGTTTAATGTGAAAGAAAATATACTAAAAAACGCGCGTAGGCTGAAAGGTACTAGAATTTCAATATCCGAAGACTTCCCGTTTCACATCAGAGAGAAAAGAAAGTTACTTTGGAACAGCTCCAAGAATGAACGTGACAAGGGCGAAAAAGTAATACTTAAATATGACAAATTGATTGTCGGCAACTCATGTTATCAATGGGACACTGAAAACAACACTCGCCTTCTGATAAGCACGAGGCAGCGAACCGCCAGAGACGGGCAGCCTCACGATGAATGACATCGGTGTTTAGAATCGCGCTCCTTCACTCTTATCAATGTCAACGCAAGAAGCATAGCAAATAAAACTGTTGAACTTGAACAAATGTTACTGTCTGAAGATCCGGACATAATTGTAATAACAGAAACTTGGTTGCACTCCAGCATTATAAATGATGAAGTTATTCCACCAACGCACCAAATATTTCGTAAAGATCGTGACTCGAGAGGGGGAGGTGTAGCAATAGTCATTAAAAAAGACATAGATGCAACCCTATTTCAAGATACTGCGAACATAGAGTCGGTTTGGGTGAAAATGCGCATTAATAACAGCCCAATTCTCGTTGGGGGCGTCTATCGGCCGCCGAATGCTCCTGAAGGTGTACTAGAAAGCCTATATGATTTTGTAAATATTCAAAGTCCTCGTTTTGCAAACATGATTATCGCAGGAGACTTTAATCTTACCAACATCACTTGGGAAACCTTGACACCTTTGAACCCTAACTGCCGGCATTCGGATCTTCTGACAAGCATGGCCTTTGCAAACGACTTGTCACAAATAGTCACGTGTCCAACGAGAATCACAAGATCAAGTAGCACCATGCTTGACTTAATTTTTATATCTAATGAGCTTTCTAACAAAACGTTTAATTGTTATGTTCGGGAAGGAATATCAGACCACCGCTTAATTTGGTGCGAATTCACTGGAGGACTGAATACTAAGGAAGCAGCCCGGGTAGTCAAAGTTCCTAATTACACACGAGCGCTAGATGAAAGCATTTTAGACCACCTTGAACTGGCATTTGAAAATTTTTGTGAACTAAGTACACACGAAATAACTATCAATGACTTATGGTTCTCGTTTAAAGGCACAGTGCATACTTGTATTGACCGGTTTGTACCAACACGTTGCAAACGTATACGAAAAAGAAACCCCTGGATAACCCGAGATATCTTACATCTTAAGCGAAAAATTAATAGGATTCGAATTAAGAAGCGGAAAAGAGACAGGCTTAATATATCACATCTGCGTAGGCTACTAAGGGCAATGATCCATACGTCAAAACAATACTTCCATAACGTGACTTTGGAGAAATTTTTGGAATCGGATCCTCGGAAGTTTTGGCGATATATAACCCAACCAAAGCAACCAGTCTGTAGTATAAAACAAAACGGAGTAGATATCAACGATCCTTTTGAGATTGCTAGCGCGTTCAATCAATACTTTTCCTCGGTATATACTTCCGACAATCATCAAACTCCAGAGAGTGGGTCGCCCCAACATCACATTCCGCACATTACGTTCACCAAGGAAGGCATCTTTGCGGCATTACTAAACCTTAACACTAAAAAATCAGTGGGGCCTGATATGATTCCAAACATATTTTTGAGAAGGTATGCTGAGTCATGTTCTAACTATTTATTGGTTCTTTTTAACAAATCAATTGAACTAGGGCAAATCCCCGATGACTGGAAAACTGCCAAAATTGTCCCTATTTTCAAAGCAGGTGATATTCGTTGCGTTACTAATTACCGACCTGTGTCTCTATTATGCAGTAGCGTAAAAGTAATTGAGCACGTTTTATACAAGCATATTGTTTCCTTTCTTGAAGAAAATGTTTTTTTTAATGCGGGGCAACATGGTTTTAGACGGGGTTTATCAACGATTACACAACTTGCGCATACGATCCACGACTTTGCAAAAACAATTGATTTAGGCCTTCAGACGGACGTTATTTTTTTAGATTTTGCGAAGGCATTTGACCGAGTATCGCACAAAAAGCTTCTTCTTAAGCTCAGAGCAATACTAAATAACGACCAGATCTTAAGATGGATAGAAGCATACTTAGGCAACAGAAAACAGTTCGTTCAAATACAAGACGCTCGTTCCTCGACAGCAGCAGTTGGATCCGGGGTACCCCAAGGATCCGTACTGGCACCACTGCTTTTCCTTATTTTTATTAATGACCTTAAAGTAGACCCCTCTGTTCAAATTCGTTTATTTGCTGACGATTGTATTATTTATAAAGAAGTGAAATGTTCTAACGATCAAAATATTCTAAACAAGAGTCTCGAGATGGTTTCTACATGGTGCGACACCTGGCAGATGTCCCTTAATTGTAAGAAATGTGCTCATATGACAATAACCAGGAAAAAAAATCCACTCCCCTCCAGCTACTGCCTCCAGGGGACCGCGCTCAACACAGTACCCCAATATAAATACCTGGGCCTAGTAATAACGTCTGATCTGCGTTGGAATTCACATATTGACTTCATTTCTCACAAGGCAATGGGCACATTATGGACTTTAAAACGGCGACTAAAAGACTGTTCCAACAATACAAAACTAATCGCGTATAAGACATTCGTCAGGTCTTTGATGGAATACGCTGATGTGGTATGGGATCCACACACAAAGTCAAATATTAATAAGTTGGAAAGAATTCAGAAAAAAGCGCTGCGATTTATTTTTAACACATACGGTAGAAACACATCAATCTCAGAACTTTATGTCCGGAGCGGTGTCCCTTCTTTACAAAAACGTAGAAAAATTAGCCGACTGAAGTTCATTTTCAACCTATTAAATAACAATTTCAACTTAGACTACAGCAATTACCTTCATTTCAATACTAGTAGGCCAACAAGGAACAAGCACTGCAAATCTTTCACTGAAATAAGGTGTAGAACTGACTGCTTCAAATATTCCTGTTTTCCACGTACGATTCATGAATGGAACTTGCTCCCACAAGAAATCGTTTCCACAGATTGCGTATTGTCGTTCACAGCCAAGTTAAAGGAATCGGATGTTGTTTGATATTACATGCGTATGATTTGGTTTGACTGTCTGTGATTGTGCTTTTCTACTAGTCATGCTTTTATGTTTACGTGTGTTTTTGTGACGTGTAGTTGTAAAAGATCCTTTTGTGTAGTCATTCTTGCATGAGAAGAATCCTATCAAGGGCATCTGTTAGCCCTTTATTCCTCTACGAGTTGTAACGCCACCACACCTATGTATTTTATTTTCAAGTGCATTTTATTGTGTATATCTCCTGCCTTGGCTGCGTATTTGCGGCCGGCAGTATCAATAAATAAAATAAATAAATAAAAAATATATTCTCCAATTCCTGATAGTGTGAAGAGAAAAAATAGTGTAGTGAATGACTGTTATCCTTTTAATTTCGAGCTCATAGTTTACCATCCCACACCGAGAGATGGCAGCACTTCTGTGTCTCCCGACAACCCCATGTATTTTGGCTCGAGTTTCCAGTATTGGTAGTCAATGGAATTTGCTGGTACACTGGTGGATAAAAATACATTAGACACAAAAATACAGAAAGATAATGCACACACACTATACACGGCTCAGAAATTGAGACGACGTGTTTCGTGAGAATAAAAGAGAAGATAATAAAGAATGAAAGATGTTTACAGCAACCCTTTAACGCCGAATTAGAGCGCAGCTCTTGAAGAGGAGGAGGGAAGGGTACTGAGGGGAGGGTATACCTCTCCTCCTTCCTCCTCGTCTTCCCCTCCTCTCCTCCTCCCCTCCCTCCTCTTCTCCTCACTCCTCCCTGCTCCTCTTCCCCCTCCTCCTCCCTCCTCCCCGTCCTCCCTTCTCCCCTCCTCCTCTGTCCCCCTCCCCTCATCCTCCTCCCCTCCCCCTCGTCCTCCTCCCCCTCCCTTCGTCCTCCCTGTCCTTCTCCCCTCCCCGTCGTCCACCTCCGCCTCCTCCCCCTCCCTTCGTCCTCCCTGTCCTTCTCCCCTCCCCGTCGTCCACCTCCGCCTCCTCCCCGCGCGGTGCATTATGGGACATTTCCCATGATGCACCGCGTGGTTACGCCGACGCCGTTTCAGTAAAAGGAACAGACATTTCTTCCACCGCAGTCTCAGGTGTTATTCGACATGATTAGCTACCACCAGCTCGCCTGGACACTTACTTTCTTTTCACTGTCTTTTCACAAGATGTGAAGCGTCGCTATCACGCTGCGTGATTACTCCTCGCATGTTGTTACGTGCGGTGTCTGTGACTCACACGAAGCTTCGTGTGGAGTCTGCTGGTTGGTGTTCTTTTGAGCGCATGATGCTGTCCTTTCGTGAACTGCAACTCTTAGTCCTGTATCACTGCGCTGTAAGTTCACAGCACTTGTGCCCGGTGTGTTGCAAGTGAAGTAGCCTCCTGGTAAGCTGATAGGGTACACGGTGTTCTGAATGGCTGGAAGAGACCCTTCCCAAGGATGAAGGCGCTCCTCGCCCGCTAATGTTACGGTAGGCCATAACTAGGGCTCCGTGTTTTCGGAGTTTATTTTCCGTGAAATTCGGAGGGTGTTTTTCGGAGTTTATTTTTTAGCAAAAATTCGGTGTTTATCGGAGTTTATTTTTCGTAAATCCTCAATTCTCCGAAATTCAGAGATTAATTTAGCAGAGTTTTTTATTAAAAAATAATAAATAATAACCGGATGCAAACGTATGCCAGATAAAAAAATAAAACGCGCTTGTATCAATTAAGATTTCTTCAGTTGAATTTGGCGTTGGTGTCATTGGCAATACTAAAGTGTCCCATGACAAAAGTAGCACACAAGTGTGGCTTCGATAAACGTCGATACCTTAAAATCAATAAACTGCCGGAGGTAGCCGCAAGGAAGCTCGTAGTCATCCCATCAATCTATACCGCGGCCGCGCGAGGTGGAGTGGTTCAGGATGTACAAGAGAAGTTTCAACTGCCCCTCTTCCCTATTTTATACAATCTCTATGGTCCATAGCTTTCACTGTTACCCCCAGAAGCATACCCTCTCCTTTCTCTAAATCCCAGATCCCATGGCCCAAACTGGAAACCAAAAGAGTGGCGTTTGTCGTGACATGAATGGTACGATGACCTGTTTCCCTGAACCAACCTTGACGAGAAAAGCCGTAAGACCCCCTTTTGACAACGGTCCGAGACTTCAAAGATAATTATGGTGTCATTTTCCCAGGACCATTGATCCTGCGCTGCTCAAAATTGTAAAAAAAAAAACTTTTCTTTTTTTTTTTTTGCTGTGGGGGGGGGGAGGGGGGGGGGCCATGGGCACATGATAATTCAGAGTTTATCGGATAAATCCGAATTGACAAAAATTTTACCGGCGGGTGTTTTTCGGATTTAACCGAAAACACGGAGCCCTGGCCATAACAAAACAATGGAACGTGGCGTCGTTTCTTATTGTGTTACGGGGTTTTCTTCCTCTTCGGGAAAGACGGCACTGACAGGAGTACATGGTGGCATCCACTGACGGCTGGACAATGGACTCCCTGACTTCTTTTCGTCCATACAACCAAGCAAATGTCTGCTAACATGGCCCGCTTCCGCACTTTTTTCTGAGCAAAGGAAGTCAGCTGGAACTTTCCCAGTTCTATAGCGACAGAGGTGCGACCGCGTAGTCTTGAGGTGACCTCGTCGAGTGTGTGTGTTGTGTGCCTCTGCTCGTAAGGAAGGAGGACAGAGGAAGCCTTATCGTTCTGCGACGACACTCACTGAATTAACTGTGGACCCGCTTCGGAAAGCACCCCCCCCCCCCCCTTACCAAACACGGGAAATAAGATTTATTAACCCTTGGAGTGCCATGCCCGAGAATACTCTGGTGCGTACCCGGGGAACTTCTTACTACTCAACGGCTAAGCCCGAGCTGCCATTTTTTGCTTATGTGCTATTACTGGACAATAAACAAAAACAGATATTTGCTTTGAGCTATTACCATCTAACCGCTTGTGTTTTAACTTTCTTTGGGCAAATTTGTCATCCTGCGGGTTTCAGTTTCTTCAACGCCTGCGGTAAACTTTAGCACTTAAAGGGTTAGAACGAGCGACATGCTGGGAGCACGAGCGCCCTCTTTGTTCATACACCTAAATAACTGTAAACGTGTAATTAAACGGCCTTGACGACAGACGCCGTGGGTCCCCATAATTCGTTCCTGATGTCGAAGGTGGCCCCAAACTACAGCCGAGCTCCGCTCTCCTTTGGAGCCTAAGTCATTACAACGGTCAGTGAAGGCGATGGCTCAAGTCAAGCAGCCTTCCAGTGAGCTGCAAATGTAGGCGGTCACCAACGCTTTCTCATCAAGCTCCAGATGACAATGACTTTCACGCTCTAAAGTCCAGATGAAGGTGACTTTCAAGGGAAGAGAAAGGCTTTCAGAAATGTACATGCTTTGAAGTCTGCAGTCACTACAGTCCACTTCTAGGGAAGCCTGCCATTGAGAAACTTGTTCTAACCGAACGCGCAACTAGGATACGCTACACTCTAAAAAAAAATCCCGTCAAAAACTGAAATTGCCAGTTAATTTTTGATGCCGGTACAATTTCCGTTGTCTTGCATTACGGTCACAGCATTAACTAGGTATTACGTGCATGACAGTAATGAGGCCCTACGGTTTTTGCCCGTAACTTGACCCGTAGAAGCATGGCAGAAAACCGTAACTTTCATGAACGTGATCCACAGATACGGGAATTGTTCCGGCATCAAAAATTAGCTGGCGTGTTATCCGTAACTTGTGACGGTAGAAAACCGTAACACTTAATGACTGAGCTGCACGTAATGTGCAACGACGGAAATCGTTCCGGCATCGAAAATTAGCTGGCGTGTTGTCCGTAACTTGCAACGGCAAAAAACCGTAAATCTCAATCACTGAGCTGTATGTGATGCGCGACGACAGGAATCGTTTCTACATACAAAATTAGCTGGCATGTTGTCCACACCTTGCAGCGACGGCCAGAGCCTGTTGAACTGCTAGCTGCAGTGACTTAACAAAACGGACGTCTCTGTGAACAATAAATACAGCATTTTGCTGCTATATTTATTGTTCACTGAGATGTCCGTTTTGTTAAATCACTGCAGCTAGCAGTTCAACAGGGTCTGGCCGTTGCTGCAAGGTGTGGAAAACACGCCAGCTAATTTTTGATGTCGGAACGATTCCCGTCGTCACGCATGACGTGCAGCTCAGTGATTGAGAGTTACAGCTTTCTGCCGCAGCAAGTTACAGACAACGTAAACCAATTTTTGATGCGGGAACAATTCAAACTAAATATCTAGTGCCCAGGGAATGTGACTAGGCTGTGGGCCCAAGTTACTTTTAAGAGTTAATGCCAGCTGCACATCCCAGAGATTGACAGCTGCTTAAACACTGTGTTAGAAATTTCAAGGAAGTGCACACAAGATACAGTAATAAGTAAAACATGTTCATACCTTTATTCTTAAGAAATAATTACTGGGCCATGTCCAGCTTTCATGTGGAAGGCAATCTCTAATTTCCTGAGCAATCAAGTCCATATGAAGAATTGCAGGACCTGGAAAACAAAACAAAAAACGTGGAATATGGTTAGGTTATGAACAGAATGTGATGACAGAATAAACCACCCAATTTCCACGAACTATGAGTTACACGTAAGCGCATTGAAGGAGCCTCAGCTGAATTCTGGCGGGCACTAAACAGTGAAACCAACTTGTGGATTAATGACAAGAAACCATTTTAAGAAGGGAAGTTCAAAAAATTCCTTTGACGACAGAATTGCCACGTCCAATGAGTTCCTTCAAGCCTGTTGTCAGGAGTTAATTTCAGAAGTTACTGCCAACTGTGCCTCCCAGACAAAACTAAACACCGTGTTAGTAGGGTTGTGCGAATATTCGGAATTTTGACCAGTAGTTCCGAATAATATACTATTCTATATTCGCTTTGAGAAGAGCTGCATGGGATCGGCAACATGACGCTGGTCACTCACGCGCTGCGTTTTTTCTTCGTCCAGGCTTTGGCTTGCCGCACGTTCCCGCCCCATGGCTTGATTTCTCAAGTCTGTGCCTTGTCGACGTCCCGTGCGTCGGCACTCTTGGATCACCGCGGAAGTGACAGCAGTTTCTTCGACACGTGGAGTGACTTTGCGTTGCATTCGTCCCCCCGATTCGTCAGAGCAACATCGACAACAGCGCCACTAACAGCCATCGGTCCCTACTTCTACGAGTGGCAGGACGCACGATCTTCCAGTGGGCATGGGATCGGCAACATGACGCTGGTCACTCACGCGCTGCGTTTTTTCTTCGTCCAGGCTTTGGCTTGCCGCACGTTCCCGCCCCATGGCTTGATTTCTCAAGCCTGTGCCTTGTCGACGTCCCGTGCGTCGGCACTCTTGGATCACCACGGAAGTGACAGCAGTTTCTTCGACACGTGGAGTGACTTTGCGTTGCATGCGTCCCCCCCGATTCGTCAGAGCAACATCGACAACAGCGCCACTAACAGCCATCGGTCCCTACTTCTACGAGTGGCAGGACGCACGATCTTCCAGTGGGCATGGGATCGGCAACATGACGCTGGTCACTCACGCGCTGCGTTTTTTCTTCGTCCAGGCTTTGGCTTGCCGCACGTTCCCGCCCCATGGCTTGATTTCTCAAGCCTGTGCCTTGTCGACGTCCCGTGCGTCGGCACTCTTGGATCACCGCGGAAGTGACAGCAGTTTCTTCGACACGTGGAGTGACTTTGCGTTGCATGCGTCCCCCCGATTCGTCAGAGCAACATCGACAACAGCGCCACTAACAGCCATCGGCCCCTACTTCTACGAGTGGCAGGACGCACGATCTTCCAGTGGGCATGGGATCGGCAACATAACGCTGGTCACTCACGCGCTGCGTTTTTTCTTCGTCCAGGCTTTGGCTTGCCGCACGTTCCCGCCCCATGGCTTGATTTCTCAAGCCTGTGCCTTGTCGACGTCCCGTGCGTCGGCACTCTTGGATCACCGCGGAAGTGACAGCAGTTTCTTCGACACGTGGAGTGACTTTGCGTTGCATGCGTCCCCCCGATTCGTCAGAGCAACATCGACAACAGCGCCACTAACAGCCATCGGTCCCTACTTCTACGAGTGGCAGGACGCACGATCTTCCAGTGGGCATGGGATCGGCAACATGACGCTGGTCACTCACGCGCTGCGTTTTTTCTTCGTCCAGGTTGGTGAACTTCCATCTTTGCATGCTAAAAAAACAAGCAACAGGTTTTTAGTTGTCTTCCCATGCCCACATGTGTTTTTGTGTACAATTCGCGAGTGTTCCGATGTTTTTTCATTGCTACTGGTGCTTTCGGGAGATGCGGAAACTAACCCGGGCCCCAAGACCAGTCTACGGTCAAATGCCGGTGTTCAGCCCGAACCTTCGTTGGCTGATATTATGACTCTGTTGCAAAGTTTAAACACTCGCTCGCAAAGCTTCGAGAGGGGTCAGGCCGGTTTGATCAAATCTGTGGACGAGATAAAGAAAAATCAAAGGTCAATCGAGGCACAAGTTGCTGACATTGGCACCCGGTTGTCAACTCTAGAATCACGATCCGTTGCGCTAGATGATCTGTCACGGGAGTTCCGAGTCATGCAGCAGACGATCCAAGTAGTTCGGAAAGAGAACATCACCGTAGCAGCGCGACTCAGTGATTTTGAAGATAGACTGCGTCGTGATAATCTCATATTTCACGGCATTTCCGATTCGCCCTCTGAATCATGGTCCCAAACAGAACAAAAGTTGACGATCTCTTTACTGGAATGTGCCAACTTTCAGCTAAATCCAGATAACATTGAGCGAGCACACCGCCTGGGCGTCTTTCATGCCAACAAGTGTCGACCGATCATCATTAAGTTTTCATCATTTAAGATACGGGAGAAGGTGCTGTCATTACGTTCTAGCTTGAGAGCGTCGCGTGTTTCGGTCTGTGAAGACTATTGCCCTGAAACACGTCTGGCCAGGAGAAAATTGATCGAATTTGGGAAAACACAATCTTCTGTTTTTCAATTACGGTACAACAAATTAATTGTAAACAAAAAATGTTATGTTTATGACGCTTCGGTGGATGTTTTCATGAAACG